>JARBJD010000220.1:0-127665 GCA_033064195.1 Blattamonas nauphoetae
CTTCCCTCGCTCCACGCCTCTCTGCACTCGCTTCCCTCGCTCCACACCTCTCTGCACTCGCTTTCCTAGCTCCACGCCTCTCTGCACTCGCTTCCCTCGCTCCACGCCTCTCTGCACTCGCTTCCCTCGCTCCACGCCTCTCTGCACTCGCTTCCCTCGCTCCACGCCTCTCTGCACTCGCTTCCCTCGCTCCACGCCTCTCTGCACTCGCTTTCCTCGCTCCACGCCTCTCTGCACTCGCTTCCCTCGCTCCACACCTCTCTGCACTCGCTTTCCTCGCTCCATGCCTCTCTGCACTCGCTTCCCTCGCTCCACGCCTCTCTGCACTCGCTTCCCTCGCTCCACGCCTCTCTGCACTCGCTTCCTCGCTCCACGCCTCTCTGCACTCGCTTCCCTCGCTCCACGCCTCTCTGCACTCGCTTCCCTCGCTCCACGCCTCTCTGCACTCGCTTCCCTCGCTCCATGCCTCTCTGCACTCGCTTCCCTTGCTGCACGCCACTTTGCACTCGCTTTCCTCGCTCCATGCCTCTCTGCACTCGCGTCCCTCGCTTCACGCCACTCTGCACTCGCTTCCCTCGCTGCACGCCTCTCTGCACTCGCTTTCCTCGCTCCACGCCTCTCTGCACCTGCCTTACCTACCGCAACCCAAACGTATCCTGACATCTCATTCTCAGCTCGGAGATCCTATTAGCTTCTGATGTCCGTCTCTTCGAGACTTGATCTTTTCTTTTCATTTCTGCCTTGAAACTTCTTCATTTCGTCTTATTTCTCGTTTCACTTTCTCCAAATCATTTCTTCATTCCCATCCTCGAGATCTCAAATCCTTACTCTCTCTCCACATTCTCACATCCACTCGTGAATCTCACAACAATCTCTAAATTGAATCTTGGTTTTACCCATTTCGCACGCTTCGCCACAATTCGAATGACAGACTTTCCCGGCTTGGACGCGCTTTTTTATACCTGTTACACCCCCTTTTGCACTTCTGCACCTTAACAAGTCTTTTTTCCAGCTGATGGAGGCCCCGGAGCAAGATCCGACCGAGAAAAATGTCAATCACTGTGATCGCACGCCAGATACCCACTATGGCCGTGCATCATCCTTTCAAATTGCTCACCCCAATGTCCCAAACCCGCCCGTGATCTCGAACTCGTCATTTTGTAAATTCATACCCTCTGACCACCTCCACACCACCCAACAGTTGGATTACTCACACGTGCCACTCTACACACTTCACCCTTTCAATGTCCCTGCATATTCATTTTAATACCCCTCCACCGACCAGACCCTATTCACTGTCCAGATCGGGTCGTGAACGCACAGGTCGAACACCTAACATCTCCCAACCATCTCCTCCATCGCCCAATCTCCTATCCACACTGACGAAACAAACAACCTACCCTCTCTGCAGCCTACACCCTCGCAACATCGACAGGACCGCAACAAAACTGCACTACCTGAAATCATCGTCCGCACCGAATCGGTCTTTCCGCTCCCATTCAACAACAAAGCTAATCCACTCTCCCAGTTGACAATCTCAAACGAGATCCTTGGTGGAATGGGGAACCAGATCTCACTATTTACCAAGTATCCACCGTCAACCACCGACCAACCTCCCAAGCTGCCTAAGCACCCTGCACATATTCACAACCCACTCAACTGCTATCAAACATGGAGAAAGAGGAGGAGGCCCTTCCACCACCACCAAAAGTCGGAAGGAAGACTCAGAAGGATGAATGCACGAAAATCGGGCAATGCAGAGTATTGGGATGGTTCACTGGATAGAACAAGAACACAAAACAGTCAAGGAAATCGGAATGAACCAAACCAACTGGAAAGAAGAAGGATAAAGAGGACAAGGAAGAGGAAGTTGAGAAGAGAAAAACTGTAGAAGTACAGGACAGATCCGAAACACTAGAACCACCAGAAGCACATCAACCACATCTTGAAGCAGGAACTATCTCAGAACCACTATCGGACATTCAAGAGGAATCACAAAATGAAAAGATCCCGAGAGATTGGGATTCATATGGAGACACAATCGCAGAAACAAACAAAGCACAAGAAGAGAAAGAGAAAACACTAGTGAAGGAAGCGAAAACAGAATTGAAGGAGGAAAATGATCAATTGACGAGAAATGAAGACACTAAAGAAACGACCATCGACTCAGACACCCAGCCATATCATCCCCTCAATAACCTGTCCAATCTGCTTCCAGCGATCCTACCTGTCCTGAACTCACATCAGAACAAACAGATACCTTCATCTAAACCAAAGAAGAACATGAAGATCCCAACTCACGCTAAATAGAGAACGGAGGCAGAACAAGACATTATCATTGATTGTGTGGAGTGGTCGTTGGCTCGTTTTGACTGTCATTCAGTCACGACAGTTCAGACCGTAAACCGCCACTCTCTCGCTCGCCTTATCTCTTTCACACGCCACTCTCTTCTTGAGCTGCCCGAGGTGAAGGGAATGGGGATGGCTGATGAATTGGAATGGCTGTGTCGGGTAGAGTTCATTTTTGACTTGTGCGAAGCTGTATCCAAAGCAAAGGACGAAAGTGGGACTCTTGAGGCAGATCTCGTCGATATCAAACCACAACACACGCAGACGAGATTAGACGCTGAGCAGCTACGGCAGGACGAGTGGGAGATCGTCGTCAAGTCAATTCTCCACACCCACACATTTCCAACTTCAGAAGCTCCAAACTGGAAGTGTGCATCTTTCTCGTGAATCCATTTCACTGTATTGGTTCCATGAACATTTTTTCTAAAACTGTGCACATAACTCATGACTAAGTTGTCTTTCGGGCCAATAAAACGCATCGATTTGAGATGACGAAATAGAGAGCATAATCATAAAAAAGACTATTGAGAACTCATTCATTCTTGACAACGATGTATTCGACAACTTTTGAAATCGAAAAAACGGCCCCGTAAGAAAATGTCATAAAAAGATACGATTATGGTTGGATCAGACCACATCCCGAGACTGAACAAATTTGCAGATCAGAACGTCCGGAATCTTCATTTAGAAATGTAAACAATGTGAATTTGTGAAGGATTAAAGGATATTCGAAAATCGAAATGTCACTCGAACTTTTTCCGTTACGATCTCTGATGTCAAAAATATCAACCCATCTGTATCCTCACCGCACAGACAAAGACCAAGCTTTTGTGGACGACATGTGGATCATCTTGAAGAGCCCACATTGGATTGTTGTTGATGCGGGTGTTTCGCTCCTCTCAGGATGGTTATTCTTCACGGCTTCCAACACATCCTACGCCTTCGTCAAAGATGGTCAGATTGCCCGTCTGATGATTGAACTCCAACCCCACACTCGTCGGTTTGATAACAATGAACTCTTCCACGACTCTCTGTTGTTTATTCTGCACATTGCCACCACATTTGGAACGCCGTCTGGAATTTACAGTCTCTGGGAGCGTGGGATGTCAGAATCGGCCCCAACCATTCGAGACACGATTTTGAAGAAAGTGATCGTTCCATCCAGCCAATATGTGGAACACGTCTTTCGTCACCTCATCCGAACACCTGCTCTGATTCGAAACATGAATGTTCCCAATCTCATTTTGAATGTGTTCGACATCGCAGTTCGTCATCCCTTCACAATGCCATATCTTCGCACATCATCATTCACACTCACTTTCACTGTCCTTCTCTTTGAGAATTGCGATGGTTTCGATGTTCGCGATTTCTTGGTGAGGTTCTGTATCTTCTCATCAGACGTGAATCGAGAAGGAGGAGAAGTGCGTTCAGGAATGACGAATCTGATGGGGATGCTGGTGAGTGAAGGCGTGGAGGATGGATTGGAAGAAAGACAGCTGGACGACGCGAACGATCCGGGTGGGCAAGACATCAAAGAGAGTTCGTTGTGGCTGGGCAATCGATTGGGATGGAATGGTCCTTCGTTGGAGTAGACACATCGCATCCCTGCATTCTCGAACCACAAACTGTCTGATGTTCTCCTCGATTGGATGTGGAGGTCTTATCCTTTCACACACACACTCCCTCTCCTCACCGAGATGGGCAATTCTCATTGAAAGGTCGCAAAACACTATGGTGCGTCCCAAAAAAAAAATTCTTTCATAAATCACCAGCAATTTTCTGTAGAGCATATCACACTCAATGACATCGGTTTTGGTGATGATCGCGTGTCATGTCGAAAGTTTACACCGTTCTTTGTGAAAAAGACAGAATGAGAGTTCAACGAGTGAAATGTTCTTTTTATTGCATTTGTACAAGTAAATCACCCAATGCCATTGTTGTTGAGACGTTACAGCCAAGTCTGTGCGAATGGACAATTCTACAGTAGGATCTGGACAGCTTTAGGTGATAGGTCCTTTCTTCGATGAGTGTTGATGAGCAAACCCCATTTCGGTTGTTATCGCGTCATAAACGTGGCGAAATTACCAAACTTGCGTGGGACGCCATCTCTTCATTCTGGTCGTCCAACCCGGATGATCTGATGATCCATCTCGTCTGTTCCAGTCTGAAATGTCCGGCTGTGTTAGAATCCATTGAGGAGAATCACAATAGTATCGATTCCTTCTTTGAGTCATGATTGTTTCTAAACATTTCCAGAAAAGATGAAAAACCTTGTGCGAGACTTACTGTCAATTGGCCAAAAACAGAGAATCATACCACTTGATATTGAATCTGTACTCGCAAATCACTTTTCGTTGCCTTTTTTAGCATCTTGTGGGTTTCAGAACTCAAAAAGTCGTTTTGATTCAGCACGAAGGCACTTCAGAAAAGGACGACACAAAAGAGACAAGGCCACACACCCACCACCATCCCGGACTTCGCTAAATGAGAGAGAAATGGACCTTTTCCGTGATTTCATAATGAATCACTCGGAGGAAAGTTCCAAGGAACAACGCCTTGTCAAAGCGGATCCGTCCAAATGGATGAGATTTAGGTCAATATGCAGGCCAAAAGGAGCGATCTGGCAAGAATTAGAGAAAGAAACTGGAATAAAAATGGGGTATAGTACCTTCTGCCGTCTAACAGTGGATCTGCGTGAATCAAGAAGAAGGACAGACGTCTGTCCTGACTGTCTTCGCCGAAAGGAGGCTTCCCGTGAGCTTGCGACTCTTCAAGAATCTGATGAAGACAAGATAGAGCAACTCGAAAAAGAAATACAAGCCCTCGATTATCATCTTTTTGAGGCGGAGGATCAGCGAAGAGGGATAAACAGAATAAGACAAAATCTCAAACCGAATCAATTCATGATTGTTGCCGATTTTAAGGAAAATTGGAAGATTCCAATTACTGTCGAAGAATCTCAACTAGATTTCTTTCAGAAACAGCAGCTAACAGATCTTGCTTTCGTTGTCTTCTATAGGAATTTAATGGGAGAGCTGAACAAACAAATCTTTCATTTGATTAGCGAGAACCTTAATCACAACGGATCGTTCGTGGTTGAAGCGTTGGAGGCCCTATTGGAAGATAAACTCTTTGATCAAGCCCAGACTTTATTCTTCGTCTCGGATTGCGGACCGCATTTCCGTAATAAGCAACTTCTGTGCTACTTTCTCTCCGATATTCCATCACTCAATCACTCCTTATCAACTTGGATCATGTTTTACTTCGAACACCACGGTAAAAATGTATGCGATTCTGAATTCGGAACTATGACGACCCTATTGAAAAAAACATCCTCCTCAGCAGACTATTTCCACCTGCACACAATTCACTGACTACTTTTCTAGAATAGAGGAAGCTTCCACAGGGCGACAAGTGAAATACAATTGTTTCTCTCCCACCTTTCCAGCCGAGTCGCCTGAGATCGACTTCGATGGCATTACGAAGTTCCTCTGTTTCACAATTCTGAACCAACAACTGATGTGTAGTCCTTCAGCATCAATCTCAGCTGACCTTTGGTGCTCTGTTCCCTTTCGATATCAGAGGGTCATCAACGACTTCGATATCAAGCAATGGCACGAAATCATAGTTTCAAATCGAACTGCAACATCGAAGGATAAACAGACGCGATTTCTCCAGAGAATGCGAATGATCGAGAAAGGATCGTGTCAGGAAGGCTCCAGAGACGGAAAAGTCGAGAAAGTTTGTTCATTTTCCCTTTTATCGTTTTCAGTGTCAGGAGAATGATAAATCTGGGCTCCTCCATCCGGTTGAAAGGCGAGTTCACATTTGTGATGACAAAGCTCCCCAACCGTCGCCACGAAAGCACAGACGCTTTTCAAATCGAAAAGTCGATGATGACTATGTTGAAGGTGAAGAATTTTCTCTTGACGATGAGGATGATCACAAAATTCAGAAGAAAAAGCGGACAAAATCAAACCATGGAAAGAAGAGGACGACTATCGATTTTAGTGAATACATTTCGGGGATTAGCGAAGGAAAAATGTAATTATCGTTTGTTCAATCATTTTTGAAGTGAGAAAGTGGATATATCTCGAGATAAAACGCAGGCGACATTTCAAAAAGAATCGCCCAGATGAGTCTGGTGAAGCATCAAGATTCTCGGTTTAACCATCTCTCATTCAATTTCTTTCTGATTTGTCGTTCGTTTCACTTCGCAACATTGGACAGACAACAGAAAACATTTGTGGCACGAAAAGTGTTCAAACATCAAATGGAGGACAACGATGAAATGTCGTGTGGACGTTAATATTCATCAAAATCATCCCATCCAGGATCATCGAAAAGGTCATCGTCGTCAAGATGGAATGGTGCTTCGTTATCGTTCATGCCAAAATCGTCGTCTACATCAAATGGAGGAGAATCGTCTGAATACCAGAGATCAGCAAAGTCATCAAGTCGAAGAAACTCGTTATGGCGTCGTGAGTTTGCTCCTTTGCATTTGTTCAGAAACATCAACGATAACGAGTTAAGAACGAGATCACTTCTGTCTTCCATCCCTTCCTCACTCAGAGCGAGCACAACTTTCTTCATTTGTGTGTTGAATCGCATCTTCATCGTTGTGACTAGGGTGCAGAATTCGTTGTGATGATTCAGCGATGATGGGATTGTGTCCAGACGAACAAGAGCGATGGAGAGGACGGAGAGAAGAGAGGAGAGCGGAGGGGTGGAGAGAGTAATAAAAATTCCCGCATTGATGACAGAGATGGTTAGATAGAGGAATGAGTTCAGGAGTTGTGAGAGTTCGTCCCGTTTGTGACGGATCTCAACTGTGTCTGGCAACGAAGGGACGACAACTGTGAGAATTCGAGTGAGGAAGGGAGCGAGTGGACGGAGTGTGTAAGCAGAGATCCAAAGTTGGTCGTCTGGAAGGATCATTGTGTGGAGAGTGAGGAAGAGCTGTTGGGGTGTTGAGGTTCTGTCAGTCAGAGCGAGACTGATGACAAAAGGATCGTCTAATTTCAGAACTGTTGATGAATTCGCCCTTCTCTCCTCTAAAATCAGACAGCCCTGATCGACAATTTCCTGTTTAACGATAGTAAGCAGATTCTCGTTCAGACCTCGAAGGACACGAACGACAAGGATTGAGTCATAATGTGGAAAAGCGGTTCGAGAGAATCCAGAAGTTGACAGGTCGGGATTGTATTGAGGAAAAAAAGGCAGTTCATCGAGGTAGGCAGAGATGAGGTTGGCATCGAGAAGGATGGATGCGACGATGGACGGGAGTGGTTGTTGGGTGACTGATGATTGGTGAATGCCTCGGAAAGGAGCAGTCGCTCTGCTGATCGAGAAAGGCGTTGCGGTGTATCGGGTTCGCTCTTCGATCTCCTGAAGAGCGAGCAGGATCGAGCGAAGAAGAGAGAGATCTGTTGTCACTGCCAGCGAGACCAGCGAGTCGATGACTGGCGATGGATTGAATGAATCGAACTTCATCAGGAATTGCATCACTTTCGAACACGACTCGACAATCTGCGACGTCACCTCATCCTTCCCCACAGCACATCCCTCCTCCACTCCTTCCCGACGAATTTGTGCAACTGAAGGAAGAGTGTTCAAGACAAGTTCTTGCAGTACTTGCTTTCGGTTGGTCAACAAAGTGTTATCGCGGAGTGGTCGGATGCATGTCTCGACGGTGTCTGCAATGTGGAACATGGCGGCTGCGACCAGCGGAAGATTGTTGATGTGACCAGCCAACTCGACAACGAAGTCGAATGAATCAAGATTCTTGTCGAGATGGAGGGTTGAACGTGTAGTGGAGTGTATTGTGTGAAGTGACAATATGAGAAGTGCTTGTGCGTCGTTCTCTGCTTTCGTCAGCTCGTTCGTGATGTCGGGAGTGTCCCTCGAAACAACAACTAGCTGTGTCAGAAGCTTCCATCTCACCTCGCCCTCAGCTGTTCCGAGCTTGTCGACGATTGACCGTTCGAGTAGCGTGACATCTGCGAAATTAACTTCGATGGAGAGAGCCTCTGGATCGGCGTGAAACAGAATCTTGAAATCTTTTCTCATTTCTTTGAGGAGAGCGATGGGAGTGTTGTAAGAATTCACAGTCGCCATCTCCACCAAACACTCCACCACTCCATCCAAAGATCGGCGGATTTTCTGATTCACCGAACTGTAGAATGGTGTGAACGATACCAGAAACTGGGTCTGTGATTCTGGTCCAAGAAATGGGAAGAGATGGACAAAGTTGATGATTCGTCGCTCCTCTTTGGCTGGAGTCAAGTTCGGTTCCCATTGAGAGGTGGGGAAGGCGAAGTTGATGACGATGCCTGCAAGGTTTGTCAATCCAGTGAGGGCAGATGGTTGAGTGTTGTCGTTCCACACACTTGGCTGTTGTGACAATCCACACAGCTCGGGAGAGAAGAAGGGGAAGGAGTGAGAGAGTGTCGCGGTCGAGTGAAACGCGTTCACAAGACAACCAGTAAGTAGAATCACAAGTTTGCTCGCGAGAATCGAGGCAGTGGTGGACGAGAAGTCAGAGTGAGATTTCAACACGATACAACAAACTTTCGCACAAAGCGACTGAGAAGGATCAATCGTGCGATTTGTCACACCCAACGGTGGAGAATTGCGAGGAGTGAATGCATCGCTCACAGGGAACGTGGTCGGAGTGGCGAAGAGGAGTGCCTCGGTGTGAGGTGTGGACAGGCCAAACTGGTTCGAGAAGACAGACACAGCAGCTGTCGACAGCTCGTCGTGAGTGCTCGCAGCGGAGAGAACGAGGAGAGTGAGAAGAGAAGATGGGAGTGAGTTGAAGTCTTCGCTGTTCAGCGTCAGATCCATCTTCACCTCTCCCATCGCAGTGAGCAGCACAACCCAATTCTGTGTCATTCGACCAAAGTCCAGACAGCGCGGTATAGACGGCGAGTCGGACGCCACTCGAACTGATCTCACTGCTGTCGAAATGGCGATGTCCAAAATGCGCTCGGCGTGCATCTCGACGAGGCGACGGAAGAAGGCAGGGTTTGTGCTGGCCATGCGGATGAAGGAGCTGGCAGGGTCGGTGAACGAGCGAGGGGAGAGGAGGGAGTCGAGAGGGAATGTTGGGTCGAGGAGTGGTTCGCTGAGTTTGGTGAAGAGAAGAGACGAAGACTGGCTGAGTGCGGAGATCAGGTTCAGGTGTCGATCGTGATGGAAGGGAGTGTCAGAGGGAGAAGCGGAGAGATCGACTGTTTCGAGAAACGAGTCGATGAGGTCGGGATGGGCTGAGGAAGAGACGAAAGAGTGAGGATGATCAAAATGGCACACCATTCAGAAATGTGGCAGTGTGTTGGAGACATTGCGACAGAAGATTCATGGGATGGTTTCCATCAGAATTTAGAACATCTATTGAAAGATTTTCGAAGTGACGAATGAAGGCAGCGATCCTCTCCACTGGTTCCTGAAAGGATTGGAAAAACAATGGAAATCCAAACACTTTCGTTTTGTGAGATTTCGACGATCATTTGAAAGTCACGATAATCGTAGTCCATATCGGGATCGTCAGTTTGTTCACGCAAAATGGATTCCGAAAAGGCGTGGAAACTGGAGACGATAGTTTCAAACACCACGTCACCAATACCAACAATGGCACACGCCATCACTTCGTTGCACAAAATGTCCACCAACGCCGAAAAAGAGGATCTAAGATAGGCCTCGTCGTTTTCGAGATATGGGAGAGGGTTGCAAAGAAAATTGCGGAAAAGGGATGAAAGATCTTCTGAAAGAGGTTCAATCGAGACCAGCGGGAAGATTTCTGAGAGTTGGGCAAGTTGGACGAGTCGATGATTGTTGGTCTGATTCGGCTGGATCTGTTTCAAAATAGAATGAGAGAATCCCGAAGAGTGGAAGAGAGTGATCATGTCTTCATCAGAAGACACTGAAACAATCAAAGACGGAGAAACAGACCGAATGTGGCGAGTGACTCTATATCGATGTACTGGAGAAGTAGTGCAGAAGAAATTGGGAGAACAATGAATTCAACGAACAAACTTGACAATCACGATGAGACAAAGCGGCACCAAAGCGATGAAGTATCTCATTTCGTTGCTCATTTGTCACATGGTTCATATCTCCTGATAAGAAGAAAAATGTCAAAGAATGGGAGAAAAGCACACTCTGCAGAAGATAAACGAGTGATCGTTGGTACACTTGAGGATGATCGTCGGTTGTGTTGGAAAATGAGGCGAGAAGTTCATCGAATCGTTCGAATGGAGTTTTCTCGGCTGTTGTGACAGTGATACAAACAGAATTGCTCATTTCAGATGATAGAAGGATAGAATTTGCTGCGCTCATCGGGACAGAATGAACAACGAGTTGATTATTTTGCAAACTGCTCCAAAAACAGTTGTGGGCTTCGTTTCTATACTTCGTGAGATGTCCATATTTGAAGAACGTTGAGATACTTCTAACATTTTCCAACAGTCCCATCCCCTTTGGTGGTGTCTGTGAGCAGGTTGACAACTGTCCTTAACGCCTGAATTCGAAGAATGGGGGAAAGATCACACACAAATCACTCTCTTTTCGATGCTTAAGACTTTGTGGCTAGTCACTTTAACTATTGCTTCACATGGAGCAATTCTCCTGTCTGAAATTATCGATTGTGATCTGAATCGGGTCCTTTTCAACCGTGAACAATTCGACGATATCCTCCATCTCTCTCTGGGTGTCTTCGAACTCTTCGATGCCCGGTGATATCCACGATGCTGAAACTGGAGGGAACCACATCCACAATCACTCATGCAGGTCATGAGCGAATACCAGCCATCAACGAAACAAAACCAATCATCCGCAACATCCCAAATATTCTGTCAATGCTCACATGGACGCGTCCCATTCACTTTTCGTGTTTGATAACTCGACAGTGTCACTTTCGAAGGTGATATTTGATTGTGGATGGGATGGGATTGCTCAGACCAAAATGTCATCGTCCGAAGTGGTTGTGTCATCGAGCAAGATTGAGTCGAACTCGAAACAGACAGCATTCGTGGTGGGAACTGGACAGGAAGGAGTTGGGAGTTCGATCAGTGTTATTGATTGTTCTCACATCTCATCAACTTCCATCGTTCGCTGTCTTTCTGGTTAACTTTCGTCTCACTTCGCAACATTCTCTCCTGATGAGAAGAAAGGGTTCTTTCTGAAGTGAATAGCCAAGAAGTGTCCTCAATTGGACAGAAAAAAGAAAACATTTGTGGCACGTAAAGGGTAGAAACAGCAAATGGAGGATAACGATGAGATTGTCGAGTCGACTTGAATAGTCACAAGAATCTGATCATCCACGATCATCGAAAGCGTCATCGTCGCCAAGCTCTTGATCAACTTCAGGATCGGTCTTGCCAAAATTGTCGTCTTCATCAAATTGAGAGGAATCGTCTGAATTCCAGAGATCAGCAAAGTCACTAAATCGATGAATCTCGTCAGGGCGGTGTGTGTTTGCTCCTCTCCACTTGTTCACAAACATCAACGAAAACGAGTCAAGAGCGAAATCGCTTCTGTCCTCCATCCCTTCCTCACGCAGAGCGTGCACAAACTGCCTCACTTGTGGGTTGGACCGATTCTCACTCAGTCTGAACAGGTCGCAGAATCGGTTGTGAAGATCCAGCGATGATGGGATGCTGTCCAGACGAACAAGAGCGATGGAGAGGACGGAGAGAAGAGAGGAGAGAGGAGGGGTGGAGAGAGTGGATGGATGAGGTGTGTGGATGAGAGACAGAACGAGAGAGAGGAAGTTGTTCAGGAGTTGCGAGTGTTCGTCCTGTCTGTGCCGAATCTCAACTCTGTCTGGCGATGAAGGGACGACAGTTGTGAGAATGCGAGTGAGGAAGGGAGCGAGTGGAATGAATGTGGAAGCAGGGATGTCAGAAGGGTCGTCTGGAAAGATGATTGTGTGGAGCGAGACGAAGAGCTGTTGGGGTGTTGTGGGTCGGTCTTTCTGAGTGAGACTGACGAAAAACGGATCGTCAGATTTCAGAGTTCGTGAGGTGGTTGCTGTTCTCTCCTCCAAAATCAGACAAGCAATCGTTGCTGTTTCCTTTGCGATGTCAGAAACCAGAGTCTCATTCAGTTCCAGACGAATTTGAGTGAGTGATCGTGATTTGATTTGAAACACTTCAAAAAGAGGCCAATGTTTGTGTTGAGAGAGGAAATGCAGAAAGTCGAGTCTATCAGAGAGAAGGATGGAGGAGACGATGGATGAGAGTGGTTGTTGGGTGACTGATGATTGGTGAATGCCTCGGAAAGGAGCAGTCGCTCTGCTGATCGAGAAAGGCGTTGGCGTGTTTCGGGTTCGCTCTTCGATCTCCTGAAGAGCGAGCAGGATCGAGCGAAGAAGAGAGAGATCGGTTGTCACTGCCAGCGAGACCAGAGAGTCGATTGCTGGCGTTGGATCAATTGAATCAAAGTTGATCAGGCAGAGCAACACTTTCGAACAAGAATCGACAATCTGCGACGTCACCTCATCCTTCCCCACAACACATCCCTCCTCCACTCCTTCCCGACGAAGAGGAGCGATCGTTAGAAGGGTGCTGAAAACAAGGTCACGTAGTGCTTGCTTTCGGTTTGTCAATAAGGTATCATTTGGGAGTTGACAGATGCATGACTCGACTGTGTCGGCAATGTGAAACAGGGACATTGCGACCAGCGGAAGATTGCTGAAATGACCAGCCAACTCGACAACGCGATCGAATGCATCAAGATTCTTCTCGAGATGGAGATTGAAGAGTTGAAAGGAGTGGATTTTGTGAACTGACAAGACGAAAAGTGCTTGCGCGTCGTTCTCTGCTCTCATCAGCTCGTTTGCGATGTCGGGAGTGTTTCTCGAAACAACAGCCAGCTGCGTCAGAAGCCTCCATCTCTCCTCGCCCTCGGCTGTTCTCAGCTTCTCGGTGATTGCAGTCTCGAATTGTGATTGTGGACGGGTTTGTTGTCCGAAGTAGAGAATCCCTGGTAGAGTGTGAAAGACGAGCTCAGCGACTTTTCTCAGTTCGGTGAGGAGAGCGATGGGAGTGTGGTAGGAATGCACTGTCGCCATCTCCACCAAACACTCCACCATGCCATTCAGAGAGACTTCGGGATCAACGTTCAGCGAAATGAGTTGGTCACCGAATGACGACAGAAACTGTGTCTGTGATTCAGCTCCAAGAAAAGGGAAGAGATGGACGATGATCACAATGCGTCGCTCATTCTCAGCGTGATTGAAGTTGTGTTCCGATTGAGATGTGGGGATGGCGAAATCGAGTGAGAGATGAGCCAGCTTTGCCAGAGCAGTGAGTGCAGATGGTTGGCTGCTGTCGTTCCACACACTTGGCTGTTCTGACAATCCGCACAGCTCGGGAGAGAAGAAGGGGAAGGAGTGAGGGAGTGTTGTGGTCGAGTGAAGCGCGTTCACAAGACATCCAGCAAAACGAATCCCAAGTATCTGCGCAAAGCCATGGGACCCAAATGGTTTTGAGATGTCAGAACGAGAGATCGACACAACACAACCTGCTTCAGCACAAATCGACAGTGAATGACCTTTCGTGTGATTTGGTACTCCAGACTTCTGCAAATGGCGAGGAGTGAATGCATCGCTCACAGGGAATGTCGTTGGAGTGGCGAAGAGGAGTGCCTCGGTGTGAGGTGTGGACAGGCCAAACTGGTTCGAGAAGACAGACACAGCAGCTGTCGACAGCTCGTCGTGAGTGCTCGCAGCGGAGAGAATGAGGAGAGTGAGAAGAGAAGATGGGAGCGAATTGAAGTCTTCACTCGTCCTTGTCAGATCCATCTTAACTTCTGCCATCGTGTGTAGCAGCACAACCCAATTCGGTGTCGCTAGACCAAAATCCAGACAGCTGGGTTCAGACGGCGAGTCAGACACCACTCGAGTTGAATTCATTGCTGTCGAAAGGGCGATTATCAAAATGCGTCGAGTGTGGTTCTCGACGAGATGGCGGAGGAAGGCAGGGTTTGTGCTGGCCATGCGGAGGAACGAGCTGGCAGCGTCGGTGAACGAGCGAGGGGAGAGGAGGGAGCGGAGAGGGAATGATGGGTCGAGGAGCGGTTCGCTGAGTTTGGTGAAGAGAGGAGAGGAAGACTGGCTGAGTAAGGCGATGAGGTTCAGGTGTCGATCGTGATGGAAGGGAGTGTCGGAGGGAGAAGAGGAGAGATCGACAGTTTCGAGAAACGAGTCGATGAGGTCGGGATGGACTGAGGAAGAGATGAAAAAGTGAGGATGATCAAAATGGCACACCATTCAGAAATGTGGCAGTGTGTTGGAGGCATTGAGACAGAAGATTCATGGGATGGTTTCCACCAAAAAATAAATTGTTAAGCGTCTCATCTGAGAATTGACGAATGAAGGCAACAATCCTCTTCACTGAATCCTGAAAGGATTGGAAAAACAATGAGAATCCAAACAGGTTCATTTTGTGAGATTTCGACGATCTTTTGAAAGGCACGAAAATTGTAGTCCACGATGGGATCGTCATTTTGTTCTCGCGAAATGGATTCCGAAAACACGCGGAAATTGGTGATGATCGTTTGAAATATGGTATCACCAACACCAAGGATCGCACAGGCCATCACTTCGTTGCACAAAATGTCCACTATCGTTGATAAAGAGGATTGAAGATTTGTGTCATCGTTTTTGAGATATGGTTGAGGGTTGCAGAGGACATTGCGAAAAAAGGATGAAAGGTCTTCTGAGAGAGGTTCAATCGAGACCAGGGGACATATTTCAGAAAGTTGGGCAAGCTGTACGAGTGGATGATTGTTGGTCTGATTCGGCTGGATCTGTTTCAGAATCGAATTGGAGAATTCAGAAGTGTGGAAGAGAATGATCGCATCTTCATTGGATGACACTGAAACAATCAAAGACGGAGAGACAGACCGATTTTAGTGAGTGACTGAATAATTATGTCCTGGAGAAGAATAAAGCAAAAAAGGATAATACTGAATGAGAAGAGCGTAGTATAATATCATGTTGAGACAAGGTGGTACCAAAGCGATGAAGGATATCATTTCGTTGGTCTTTTGTCATGTGGTGTAAAACTCCTGATCAGAGGAAAACCGTCAAAGAATGAGAGAAAAAACACACTCCGCAGAGTATTTTCCAGAGATTGTTGATATGCTTGATGTTGATGCTCGTTTGGATTGTAATGTAATGCGAGAAGTTCGTCGAAAAGTTCGACAGGATTTTTCTCGGCTGTTGTGACAGGTATACAAACAGAGCTGCTCATTTCAGAAGATGGAAGGAGAGAATTTGCTGCTCTAATCGACTCAGAATGAGTAATGAGTTAATAACGAAACAGTCGCTCAACAATGCAGTTGTGGGCATCATTCCCTGATCAGTTTGTTTTCAGTGATTGAAGACAGTTCAGATTCATTTCACGCTTTCCGACCTTCTCATTCGATTCGGTCGTATCTGTGACCATGTGGTCAAATGAACCGCGACGATGTCGACAATGAACAAAACGATGAAGTCCTCCGTCTCTCTCTGGGTGTCTTCGAACTCCTCAATGACCCAGTATTATCCACAACTTGGCCTGTTAATTGGACTGGACGGTGCCAGCGTTGGACCGGTCGATTGACTTCGATTGGACACTCTTTTCTGATCATGCCCATTTCACCCACATTTCATCCACATTTCATCAATATTCCACTTCTTCACTCTTTTTCACAAAGAACTGTGCTGGATAACACAAGAAACGTCGAAATGGAGAGAGTTAGATCAAATTTTGAGACAATCGACGTTCAGCATGATCCACCCACCATTGGACGCCATTGGACGCGACCGGTCGCAGTTGGAGTTACTCCTGTTCTGAGTTCTCCGTAATTACTTCATCCACAATCCTGAGTTTTGTAAGATTCGGTGATTGGACGTTCGACTGGACGGTCCATCGGTCGCGTCCAATCGGTCGTCCGATCGACACCTATTAAGGGACACAGTTCCAAGCCACTCTCAATGACGGTTTGATATTCACATTTATGTCTCACTTTTTTGATGACTAGGAATCCGCTTCTTTGAGTAGGAACACAACACTTTCCAAAAATATGTATCCTGCCGATTCTGTTTGTGATCGATCTCACACCGGTTTAGGTCGTCATTTGTGGTTTATTCTCTCTTTTTCTCATTCTACGTCCACTTCCTTCACTCTATCTCTCCATCTCTCGTTCGAATAGAGCATTGATTCATCCACCATGCAGGAAGGCCTCACCATCCATCAATCATTCCACTTCTCGCCAGAGAAGAAACGAATGGCAATCCTCATACTGCAAAAAAGGGAATCAGTATCTTTACAACGGGAATCTCCAAATCGACGGGCAAATTGTTCCCCAATATGCACAATGTCGGAGGAGCCATCCCCATCGGTTTGTTTCTCTCGCGTATTCACATGTTGACGACTTCATTTTTTAGTAGTTGCCCATCTTCAGTCATAAAATAACTTTCCAAATTAGGAAAAGCAATAGAGGAGAGATCGGAACAAAGGGCGAAAGCGACTGAAGAAAAGAGGCAAAGAGCAGAGGAGATAACAGCAAAGAAGACAACGAAGAAGAAGAAGATGAAGTTGAAGAAAGTTATGATGCCAAAGGAAGTAAAAAGAACAGAACATGGCAGAACAAGATAAAACAGGAACACACAATTACACTTGTCGCGACTCTAGCAGCATAAAAGATGGCCAAAACAATCGGTGAAGAAAAGAAGGAAGACCTAGACCAAGTCAAGAAGAAGGGAGAACCAAAAGTTCAGGAAAATACAGGACGTCATGAAAAAGTTGAGGAGAAGAATTTATCGTCTATCCAAGGTTTGTCAGAATGAATATCCAGATATTCTATCTCATCTTCATTATTCTCTCAGGAGATATCTCCATTCTTCCTCCTCTTTCATATTCTCATCATTGATCCTTCTCCTCTTTTCAGCCTTTCACTTCAAAATTCAACATGCACCTCACACGAAAAAGCAACGACGAAGTCAATGTCTTCGAACACATCATTTTCAATTCGGTATTCAACGCAATCGCTATCCTCAACACTTCCCTCCAAATCAATATATTGCTTGTTCACGGTCTCACCCACACTTTCTTGGTGATATACCTGCACTCTATTCTGCATTTGCGTACCATTCTCTTCGAACTCTGCGTATTTCCAATTGAACTAGACCCTGATGGTCACACTCGTGAAAATCGGAAGGGAGAAGAATCAAAGACTCTTGGAGGCTCGCTTCGATCAGGACAGGGAGTGAAGGGGAGAGCAAAGCAAAAAAGGAAGTGAATAAGAGGAAGAACGAACATGAACGCACCGCTATTTTTTGCGAAGTCTCAACCAATCCTAAAGAAGGCCTGACCAACAATTGAAGAAGATTATGAAGATATTCAAAAAGCTGAATGTCGCCTACTGTCTCTCCTGCATACTTTTCATCCTATCTGACACTGATCCATATATTTTGCCTATCGTCATTGATACCAGCCAGATCCTGACATCCACCCTCGCCATTTCATTTATTCCATGTTTGAGATCGTTATTGTGAGAATCTGTTCGAGGAATTGAGAATTCATGGAGAAATGGAGGGTTGATTTGATCAGCCCTTTTCCACGTCAGTCTCTCTTTCTCCTGCGAGAATTAACCTCAATCCGCCGAAATCACTCTAATTTTTCCACAGAACACCTTCAATTGTCGTTTCGAGTCATTTTGTCGCAATTCATTGGACTTCCCCCATTGCCTGGTTTTATGAACTCCCTCGGCTCCCAAATAGGAGACCGGTCGTTGGACCGGTCGATGCCACCTCGACTGGACACAGCTTAACAGGCCAATCCACAACACTGAAAATGGTGGGTGAACCGTCGACAATCACTCATGCAGACCATGAGAAACCACCATTCATCAACGAACGCAAAACTGACAATTCGCAACATCCTAACTACTCTGCCAATGTTCACATGAACACGTCCCGTTCACTGTTCGTGTTTGATAACTCGACAGTGTCAATGAAAAAGATGATATTTGACTGTGGATGTGATGGAATGGCTCTGACAAAAGTGTCGTCGTCCGAAGTGGTTGTGTCATCGAGCAAGATTGTGTCGAACTCGAAACAGACATCATTTGTGGTGGGAACAGGACAGGAAGGAGTTGGGAGTTATATCTGTGTTTCTGATTGTTCTCACATCTCATCAACTTCCATCGTTCTTCTTCCACTGGTTCGGACATCCACATGTCTCCCAACACCCCTCCACGATTCAACATCATCATGCACACCACAGTTGGTCCAGCACTCTCCGTTTCTGTCAGTGAATGGAGCTGCTCTGGTTTTGTCGAATGTTGAACTGGTTCTGGGAACGGGTCCTCTGCTGGACTTTGGGCGAGTTTCTTGGAGCTTCGCTTTCTCCTCTTTGAGAATTTGGATCTGGTATTGGAGTGAACCCAGATCTTCACGGAGAGCATCGACTGCTTCTGAAAGACGTCTTATTTCATTTCGTCCACTCTCGTCGATCCTGCCCCGTTCCTTCTCTTTCTCCTCTCTCCACTCGGCCATCGCTTTCAGCACTTCCTCCTTTTCGTGTCTGATCAAGTCAACTGTTTCTTGGATCTGTTCCTGGTACGTTTGTTTCAAGTCGTGTCCTTCTTCAGCCAACAAATCCAGTTCTGCCTCTCGTTCATCCTGCTCCCTCAAAGCGCGATCGAACGGATCTTTCATCGCTCTCAAGTCTTTCTCATACTGCTCTGTCAGGTCTTCGTCGATTTTGGGCATCTGCTCTTCGCGGTCGTTCTGAAGCAGCTCCATTTGGATCAACTGCTGGACGGCGCTTTTCGCTGACCCTTCCCTCTCGTCCCATCGCTGCTCGGCGTACTTCACAACGTCATCAAGCGCAAGACGCCTCTCGTTCTCTTCTTCTGGTCGAGTCAGAGGAAATGAGGACGACGCTCGCGACAGCCCTCGTTTTCGGTGTTCCTGTGCGTGACGTCCTTCCTCGATGGACTCCGCGTCTTCCCTCGGTTGATGTACATCCTCATCTGCCTGTTTTTCTTCTTCCTCTGTCGGAGCGGATGGCAGAACAATTCGGGTTGGTTGAACGAGAGGAGCGTCCATTGTGATTGTTTTGTGAGGCACATCCACAATTGCGGGTTGCTTGAATGAAAATACTGCATCCTTCTTCGCTTCTGTCATCTCGTGGGTTGCTTCCTCTTCCGCAGTCGGTGCGGATGGTTCGATGACGAGTGTCTCGCTTTCTTCCGCTGGAGGTCCTGATGGTTCGATTGGATGGAACACGGGTTGTGGCTGGGGAGGCTCTGGAGGAGGGAGGTGGGCGGGAGGGCAAGTCGTGGCGGGTTCCGCTGGATAAACTGGGTTGAGTGGATCGTCTCGATTTCGAATCTTGTGGGAAGGATGATTGATGCTGAGCGGATCGACGGCCGCAAAATCGGAGTATGCTGTGTGTTTCGGGACATACACCGATTGAGTGACAAGTGTGTGAGGAGAGAACGCACTTTGGGATGAAGGTCGATCTCGAGATCGGGAATGAGGAGTTGTGTTCGATGTCTGTCTTTTTCTGTTTTGTTTGTTCGATTTGTTTGATGATCGGTAAACAAAACCTGCGAGTCTTGTGGTTGCTTAATAAGTCAAAACACGTAACAAATCATCCATTTTCCAGAACTTCTTCACCCTTCATCGACCTAATTTTTCCCTGGCCGATGTGTTCACTCGTCATGAAAGGTCCGGAGGTTTTTCACACAATTCTTGACAATTTGTCAAGTTTGAGACATAAACAAAGCCAGACGGGATGTCACCAGATTATATCTGAAATCGAATGCTCGATGTGCGAATCCCAAAGGAGAGCGAATCACAACTTTTTGTTGTGGCTTGATCCAAACTGACTCTGAGATGTTCACCTCACCATCATCGAATGAAAGTATATTACATTACACATCAAGTGTACCATCTAATGAACTGGTTTGTTTCCCGTTTTTCTTTCCCAGTTCGAATGATTTGTTTTGTTGTTTTTACTGAATCTCGATGCTTTTTTCTATCATTCCACCTACTAATTCTCGGTCTCTCTCACATGTCCAACATCTACCTGGTGGTATTCACAGAGAACATTCTTCTCGCAAATAGTGCAAGCATATCGAAGTGGAACAGAAAAGGAGAAAGTTTCGATCTTACACGAAGTGCGGAACAAGATTGAAGAAGGTCTGAAAGTGAATGAACTGTTCTTATTTAATATTGTGGATATTGATTATTTATCTATTCGTGATTCACTTGATATTCTCTCTCGTTCTTCATTCTGATTGTTTCTGTGCTGTTCTGGGTTGATGCAGATGAAAATGGAGAGAGGATGAAGGAAGTGGGGGAGATGGGATTGCGGATGGGATTTGTGAGTGAATTGTGTTTGACATTGGGAAGTGAATGCTCACCGCTCTTATTCGTTTGTCTTCCTTCCTTCCTCCTCATCTCTCAACTTCCTCTTTCTCCCTCTTTCGTCATTTCTGCTGTTTGTGTGATTGTTGTGTGTTTGTTGTGGCAGAATGTGGCGTCGAGTGTGCTGACTCTGGTCGTGGGGTGTGTGTTGCATCCAAAGCGGAAGAAGATGAGCGACCTGCTTCCCTCACTCCTCTCTCTCACCCACGTCTGCCTCTCTCCTCCTTCATCTCTTCTCGTCGTTTCTCTTGTGTTGTGTTGTTTTTTTTGCAGCACGCTGATCCCACTCTGTCTGTGCCCGCGACACACGCTGTTGGGTCTGCCTCTCTTCTCATCCTCATCTTCTCTCTTCTCTTCTTTTATTTTCCTTTGTTTTCTTGTGCAGGCTGGTGTGTGACTCGAGTCTGTCGTGTGGGGATGTGGAGGGAGTGCTGAGTGGGGGAGTGGTGGAGAAGGTGTGCTCGTGGGTGGAGGGTGGGAAGGAAGTCGGGAAAGTGTTGGGTCTGCTTCGAGTTGTTGACAAGTTGTGTGTTGGACTGAAAGGAGCTCTTCGATCAGCTCAGAAACAAGAACAGGGATGTAAGGAGAAAGAGAAAGAGAAAAAGAAAGTGAAATCAGGGAAAGCACAAGGACTGGCAGGACAAACCGAGGACGAGAGCCGCGATGGTTGGAAGTTGGCGAATCGGTGCCAAGCGGCGCTGAATTTGATGGAAAACACGCTGCTCGGACTGTGCTCAGCTCGGGAGTCGGAAGAGAAGGAGAGCTCGACGGAGATGAATGTGGAAGTGACAGGACAAGCTGGATGGATTCTGGCAGTTCATTTCCCGCATGTGCTGTCTGGAGGAAGGAAGGAGGTGGGAGTGATTGGGGTGGATGTGGGTCTAGAGAGGAGAGCGATGGAGGAGAGGGAGAGACAAAGGGAGGAAGAAATGAAGAAGATGACAGAAGAGATGAAGAGGAAGTTGGAAGAAGTGGAGAAGCTCAAAGAAGAGACGGAAAGGAAATTCGCACTGAAGATGGCAGAGTTGAATGAACAGGGCGAGCGACACAAGCGATTCATCGAAGAAGGAGAGGAGAGGGAGCGAAGGAAGAAAGAAGAAGAGAGAAGGAAGGAAGAGGAGAGAAGGAAGGAAGAGGAGAGAAGGAAAGTGGGAGCAGCAGTAATCGAATGGTTCCGAGCAGATGCATACTCGCTGAAGGGTTCTGTCTTCACTTGCTGCAATGCATTTGGATATCAGACTCTCCTCTCCGCCGAGTTTGGGAACGTTGTCGCCAGATTCACTTTCACTTTCCAGACAATCACAGGTTGGAATCGAATCGGCATCGTTGCTTCTGATCTGACTGCGCAGGTGAAAAGTGGATCCAATTTTACTGATCACGCGGGTGGAGCTGGATGGCGCGTGAATTCAGACTTTCGAAGTGCTCGCCAACACGGCAATGTTGTCCAATCTAGATCAGCGTGTGCAGCTGGGAGAGAAGGCCAGCGAGTGGTGTTGGAGGCAGACGGGCGAGACGGGAAGAGGACACTGCGACTGAGCCAGGATGGACAGACACAACCAACATTCTTCTCGAACATTCCTGTCCCGTTCCGATTCGCAATTTATGTGACTGGAACTGGTGATGCTGTGTCGATTGAGTCGGTGGAAGTTGTGGCTGAGCCTCAGCTGAGTGGGGGAGGGACAGAGATTCGGATGGACGAAGCATAACCACAACTCTTCCTGTTCTTCCTGTTTCCATTCTTCATTCTGTCATTCTCTCATTTCACAACCACAATCAGTGACAATCAAAGAAGATGTTCGTAGTGGAAAGTATTCCATCCCAACTTCAACATCAATATATCTGACGTACAATTCCCTCCGAATCGAGTGCACAATCGCAACGAATAAATTTTGATCCTGTTGGCGTCGTGCTGGTGTACATCGTTCATCGCTTTCTGTTCGATTCCATCCTCCAGTCCTTCTCTTCGCAGCATCCGCATGAGATCACGTCTTGGTTGAGACACTCTTCCCCTGCCAACGTTCGCGTCACATGTAAATGACGAGAATTTTGTTACGAGAGTGTAAACAACGGCATCTTCGCTGTTTTCTGACAGGAACAGCATGAATGCTTGTGGGACTGAAGAGTGAGGAAGAAATTGCAATGTCGGGGGATGGTGGATCGCGATGTTGAAAAGATGAAAGATGATTTCGCACACAGATTCAAAACAACTTGGGAATTGGCTTCGGATGATGTGACGCAAGATGTGGTCCATATACAGGCGGATTTGAAAGTGTGTTCCAGATTTGTTTGAGCGAGTTAAAATGTGGATCAGAGTGTCGTGGAAGTCTTCATTCCCTTCAAACGGACGAGTCTGTGGATGGAGGAGAACCATCAGCTGACTGAGCCGTCCTTCCTTGATGAAGAGAGACGTGACAGCACCAGACGATTGGAGGGTAATGCTACGCGCAGTCCGCGTAATGACTAGGGGCAGTCCGCTTTTTGGGCTAGGGGCAGTCCGACTTTTGCTAGGGGCAGTCCGCACATTGCTAGCGGCAGTCCGTCGATTTTCAGGTTATTTGTGGTGATTCATTTAATTTTTCTGGAACTATTAGCAAAATGAGTCATTTTGAAATTGAAATCCTGCGAATTCAAACCGAGATGTGATAAGGTGGCCATTAAAGGAGGACTGTTTAGGAACAGACCGATCATGAGAGATAACTGATATTCAAAGTAAAAACTCATCCAGAAGAACATCATAGGACATTTTTCGAAATCAAGATCGGTTTTTAGTCAGATCTCTCGGCTCTCGCGACCACTAAAGTTAAGGGTCGTGTTCTGCTCGAATCTCTTCTAACGCGACAGGAATTTCCTATTCTGAGGAAACACAAATGCAAAACGACCACAATTGCAACAGTAAAGCTTCTGCCTCGCTCCTCTGATGTCATTCTCACGTTTACAGACGAAGATTCGCTTTTCCCTGAATCATTGGAAGCAATCCTTTATTTCATCCAGTCTTTCCAGCCCAACCCCAAAAAAGCAGAAAATCGTGTGATCTTTCCGGAATTATTGACAAAACCGGACCGAACTGATGAACTCTCGGACTATCTTTCCTCGCTCGTGCTGCAATACCCATCATCCAATTCAGTTCAATATCCTGCACATCTTTTGGACGAACACTTTGTGCAGTCGGAAAGGAAGGCACCGCTGGTTCAATGCATCCAAATGCTCGGAATCGACATTCAAAACGATGGATGGCGATTCGCTGTGGCTGAGGAAAACAGTGGGATCATTTCGCTGTTCGACCTTCGAATGATTGAGTGCCATAATCCAAGATGGTCGTCGATTGGCTCATTCATCCCGATATTCATGCTACAGCCAGATCCTGAACAGGATCGACCGTTCCCACCGCCACGAAGGAAAAAGAGCACAGTTGTGTCGTGTGCATTTTCACCAGATTGAAACAACATTGTAGCAAACACGATGAACATTGGAGTGTTCTTATCTGATGTGAACGCAGCAGAATCAAACACAGCTGTCGTGGCTCCACAATCAGAAACAGAAACTCTCCCATCCTTCAGGTGCTCCCTTCGGAACTACTCACTCCACCCGACCAATCACCGCCTGCCGATCCTCCCCCTTTCACTCCCAAACTCCAGACAGCCCCGCTCGCACGTGGGACGGTATCAGACAGCAGCCAGTCGGCGAACTTGTCCACTGAAGACTCGTTTGACTCAGACAGCATCGATGGGAGGTCCAGAGGAACACAGCCAGCGACAGAAAGCGAAGAAGAGGCACCGGATCTGCTGAGTGAGAAAATAATGCGTGACGATGATGAAGACGAGCTTCTTGAAGCAGGCAAGAATGTTGGACAAGCACCAAATTGGATGATACTTGAAAAGTTAATGCTTGGAAATGAGTGAAAGAAACAATACGGAAATACAGCATCCATGAGTGCTAAATCTCAAAACAAATCGTCAATATCCTTCATTATCAGTGGTATGAATATTTGATGAACCAATGATAACACATGTCTGTCACAATTGGTCAGATTAAACAAAATCCCTCATCGACAGTCATCAATTCACCAATCTTCTATTCCTCACTGAATTTGAATAAAAATATGTGTTATTGTGATCATAGTTCAAGTAAAAGTGTGAAAGTTGGTGATAATAGCCCGGAAAACGACGGACTGCCGCTAGCAATGTGCGGACTGCCCCTAGCAAAAACGGACTGCCCCTAGCCCAAAAAACGGACTGCCTCTAGTCAGAACGCGGACTGCGCGTAGCAACACCCACGATTGGAGATACCACTTTGAGAGCAGAAGAAAGGCTGTCTTGGCAATATTCCAGTATGAACACCCCAGAAGGATCCATATGTGATTCACAAAAGCTTGGTTTCCGTCTTTGTGCCGTGGAAACAGGTAACAAGCGATAAAATCACCTAATTTGGCGAATTGAGCAAGCAAGATGTCTAAATAGCTGACTGCTTTGAGTTCCTCGGCATCGTTAAACACATGACCCTCCTCCACCATGGCGACCAGCGAGTGGAAGATCGGTGCGTAGAGATCAAATGATGTGGGTTTGTGACCGTTCCATTTCAAGAAAGGTGTGAATTCTACAAATGATGAAGTATAAATCAAAGAAATTATGAGATGTACCTTCATTAACATGGTTTGATGTCGACAGGGAAGATCCCATTGAGTTCTTCCGTTGTTGAAGAATGAAAGAATGGACCCGATCGAAGTATTTCACAATTCATCAATCAAGATTCAGTTCACAATGGAAACATTGAACTTCATACGCTGTAGGGCGCTCTCGGACACTTCTGTTTTTTTTGAACTTGTCCTAAAGATGTGCATTTCTCGAAACAATCGAAGAATGGGGACTTGATCTCTCTGAAATCACTCTTCTTTCAATATTTAAGACTTTGTGGCTCGTCTCTATAACAATTGCAGCGCATGGAGCAACACACCTGTCTGAAATCATCGATTGACATCTTGATCGCGACCATGTCAACCATGCTCAGTCTGTCGAAATCCTCCGTCACTCTCCAGGTGTCTTCGAACTCCTCGATTCCCCAGTGTTATCGACGACACTGAGCATTGCGGAAAAACTCACGCAGTCTCTCAAGCAGGTCATCAACGAACACCAGCCATCTACGAACGCAAAACCGATCATCCGCAACGTCACAAATATTCAGCCAATGCTCACATGAACACGTCCCATTCACTGTTCGTGTTTGATAACTCGACAGTGTCAATGAGGAAGATGATATTTGACTGTGGATGTGATGGGATTGCATTGCCAAAAGTGTCGTCGTCCGAAGTGGTTGTGTCATCGATCGAGATTCTTTCGAACTCGAAACAGACAGCATTTGTGGTGGGAACTGGACAGGAAGGAGTTGGGAGTTCGATCAGTGTTATTGATTGTTCTCACATCTCATCAACTTCCATCGTTCTTCTTCCACATGTGAGTTCATCCACATGTCTCCCAACACCCCTCCACGATTCAACATCAACACGCACACCACAATTGGCCCAACACTCTCCGTTTCTGTCTGTGAATGGAGCTGGACTGGAATTGTCGAATGTTGAACTGATTGTGGGAACGGGCCCTCTGCTGGACTTTGGATTGCTCTCCCACCGTTCAACTCGATTCGGGGAGATTATGGGAGGGGAAACATCAACATTTCTTCTTGGGAGTGTCCTTCGAAATGTAACGTCGCGAGGGTGCTCTCCTGAACAACTTGGCCTTCCGAGTGGCCTTTCCCAAAAGTTGGTTGGGACCGAAGTGACGTTGAGCACATCGCATTTGTCTGGAACAGGGTGTCTGGACATCAACACATTTGGGAGTGTTGGCTGTGTGAACACGACGTTCTCGCACTGTTCATCGAACGCCGAGTCCTCCCCACTCGCCCACCAACACTTCTCGTCGGGCGATCGCTTCGACTACTCCCAAACCACGCCACTCATCCTCTCCTTCCACCTCTGCACATTCACCTCGATGACCTCGCGCTCCAACGGTTCGTGTGTGCGTGTGTTCGGTCCGCATGAAGTGACAATCAGCGAGTGCTCCTTCCGCACCATCGAAGGGCTGAATGGAGGCACGCTTTTCGTCCAAAGCAGCTCGACAGGCCACGGAAGCCTGGCGATCACACTCTGCTCTTTTGTGGGTCGGTGAAAGTTGAGACGGAAGAGCCAGTGGAAGGGAAGATGCTGCTGCTGCTGCTCGACAACACAGACGCGTACACTCCAATCACTGAAAGCTCCCCGCCTGCCGCATGCCGTGTTGTCGTTGTCGAATTCCCCACTCTCACCAAAACGGGAACGAGCACAGTGTTGCTCATCGGCGACAACCCTCGACTCCAATTCCTCACCACTTGCAAAGTCATCGCAGCATCCCTTCCAGGCACTCCAATCGATGTCGGCTCCTCTCCACCCATCTTCACCATCTCCGACGCCCCGCGTGTTCACAAGATCCTCTGCAGACATGGACCCAACATCGGCGAAATGATGGTCTCGCTGGAAGGGCGGTATTTCGCAGTGGGGAAGTACACAGTCACCTTCGAAGGGAGTCCCAGCCTCGCTCTGGATGTCTCGTTTGCCGAAGATCAAAAAGGGAAACAGACACAATTTTCGTCGTCGGTGTCGGTTGGACCGGGCGGAAATGACAAACGACTCGCTTTGGGCGAGACATACAAAGTGGAGAAGATCACCTCGAACTACAATCCAGTGCGAGTGGAATCTCAAGAATTCTCGCTCGTCGTTCCATCTCTGCAGACCCTGTCGTGCTTTCTGTGTCGAATGCATCCCTATCGCTGACAGACACGGATCTCTGATTCGCTCTTCGTCAGTCGATCTGAAGCTATTTCAAATTTCATCAGGATTGTTCGAGTTCTGCAATGGAGTCATCGCTTACGAACCGTCCTCAACCGCCAACTCTGAGATTCGAGCTGCAAACAGCGATCTGTGTTCATGGACGACAGGAGCGATTGAGATATAGTGGAAATTTAACCCGATACTTTAATTTAACCCGATACTTTTCTCCCATTTTTTGGACCCCTGTTTCCATCCATCCCATATTTCTCGGAACCCATAACTTTTTGGGTCCCACCATTTCCGGGTTGGATATCTACCCTCCCCCATCAATCACTTGAGGTAGAAATCGAACCTCCAAAATAGGATCCCCGGGTGGGGTCTCCTATTTAGGAGCCTTTTTTTTCTAATTTTTTGACCCTTTTTTGGCTCCCAAATAGGAGGTCCTTAACATTTAAGCTTAGGAAAGCCGAACTTCACGACCACTTTTCTCCACGCCTGTTCATGATTTTTCAATCCCAGTTCATTTCTGGTGATTTGGGATGGTTTTCTCTCAAAATGACAATTTTTTGAAAAATGAAAAATCCTGGGGGGATCTGGGTGGAAATTTAGGGTGAAATATTGATTTACCTGTATAACAAGCTTAGGATCATGAAAACTTGTTTTGATCATATCTCCACAACCAAACATGATCCAGACATGAAACTTTTACCAATATGGATGTTTTGTTGAGAAGTATTTTTTTCGGAAAATTTTGAGAATTTTCGAAGACCTCCTATTTTGGCACTTTATGGTTTTTCCGTGTTTTTCTCAGAATCTCCACCTCCATCTCACTCTCTGAGAACGAATCTGTCGAAAATGATGATTTGGATTGGATTCTGATGGTGTCTCCACCATTTTGACGGAATTTGGAGACTGGTGCATCATCCCATGTCAAGTGACAGCTCTCATTTATAACCATGGTTAAAAAGAAAAAAAAATATCTCAACTGCCGCAAGTGGATTTTTTTCAAAATTTTCCGAAAAAAATACTTCTCAACAAAACATCCATATTGGTAAAAGTTTCATGTCTGGATCATGTTTGGTTGTGGAGATATGATCAAAACAAGTTTTCATGATCCTAAGCTTGTTATGCAGGTAAATCAATATTTCACCCTAAATTTCCACCCAGATCCCCCCAGGATTTTTCATTTTTCAAAAAATTGTCATTTTGAGAGAAAACCATCCCAAATCACCAGAAATGAACTGGGATTGAAAAATCATGAACAGGCGTGGAGAAAAGTGGTCGTGAAGTTCGGCTTTCCTAAGCTTAAATGTTAAGGACCTCCTATTTGGGAGCCAAAAAAGGGTCAAAAAATTAGAAAAAAAAGGCTCCTAAATAGGAGACCCCACCCGGGGATCCTATTTTGGAGGTTCGATTTCTACCTCAAGTGATTGATGGGGGAGGGTAGATATCCAACCCGGAAATGGTGGGACCCAAAAAGTTATGGGTTCCGAGAAATATGGGATGGATGGAAACAGGGGTCCAAAAAATGGGAGAAAAGTATCGGGTTAAATTAAAGTATCGGGTTAAATTTCCACTATAGTGAACTCGGCAGCCGTGTTTCGATCGTGCAGTCTGACGAACCTGGCACAAGGAGTGATCATCCAAAGTGGAGGGAATGTGTCGCTTCGATTGTTTCAAGATGTCTTTTTCGGGACATGAATGTCATTTTACTCTCTTCGCTGTGAACGAGAATCATCGTCTCTCTTCTTCCGTCCATCCGAGCCTGAGCTCTTCACCACCCACAATTCGGAATGACGGGATTCACCTGCATTCGAGCATGCTTTTGGGAAGGTACTGTTGCATGCGTGCAGATGCAGATTGAGATACTTTCGCCGAAAATGGAACTCACCAGACAGAAACAGAAAAGTTGTGAATATGTAGTTGATGTCATTATTCTCTTCATCTTGATAACATTTCTACGACAAATTTGTGAATTGAACCGATTTGAAGCTCGATTGTCTGAGAAAAAGAACGGTGGGATGATCATCTTCTCTTCTCCATGAACAACGCTTTTATTGCTTTTCCCACAAAAATTGATGCCTGTTTGACTGACTCACCGGAATCACCTTCAACAGTGGCCAAATTGCAAGAGCCTTTTCTGAATTTCGCTCCGAACTCAGAATTGTCATTTGATGAGATATCAACCATGTACTGTTCGCTAGTTTCACTTGTGAAGGAGAAATATCAATTTGATGATGCCCTTCAAGACAAAGCTGTTCAGTTTTTGAAGATCCTCGAACCGCAATGGGGCGACCAAGATCAGGCCACAAGACTCGTGACGGACCTCGTTCCCTCTTCAGACGGATCAAATTCTGGCTTCCTCGAGAGTTTCCTCACTCTATTGTCATCTCCAAATTCGACTATCGTAACTGCAGCGTTATCATTTCTTTCGGAAACAACCAGTTGGACATCGACAGAAATTAAACATCATCTCGTGGAAGCAGATCTCGTCACAAATATCATCGCGACAGTTCAACCTCAAGCATAACCAATTTTGGGAAATGAAACAATACTCAGCAATCTCGTCGAAATCATCGAACGCTCTCTCTGCCTTGCTCTTCCATCATCTCTCGAAGATCTTGGTCTTGCCACTGCAGTAGACATAAACAACCATCGTGAAATGATCTTTCAGAAGGTCGTGATTCCATCGTCTCAATTTGTGATGATTCTGATCTCAAATCGGCACATCCTCAAAGAAGACATATTCAAGTCGTTCATGAATCTTTTGAGCACACTCATCCTCATTGGTCCATTTCATCTCCCAACATCGGAGGTCTTTCTTGCTTCTCCGATTGTGACGACATTTTCAAGTTATCTCTCGTTCGTCAAAAATGATGATGCTATCTGGACAACTCTCAGTGCCATATCCGATTCTCTCATACAATGGAAGAAAGAAGGTGCAGAAATAGCACAATCTGGGAAACGGATCATCCAAACTCTGATTTCGGAAGGCTTCGAAGACACACTCGAACAGATGATGAAACGTGACAAGAACATACATTATGGCGTCACTATTGTGATCGATTGCCACTATATATCACGATTTCTAGGATCGAACGTGATGAGAATGTGACCCCTTGCATCTCAAGAGACGCATCGAAGCCAACTCTCTTGAGTGACTCCAACTCATTTCTGTGGACTCTCCTCGGATGCCGCTCTTTCTTTGATTGCTGGTGCCGACTAAAAGATGCTGAGATCGCCTATAGCCGTCCAGATATGGTTTGCTCTTTTGGGTTCGTCATTCTCAACTCTACTATCTTTTAGGATCGCATCAACCATCCTTTCTCCAAACAATTCCTTCCGTTCCTGCATCGTTCATTTTGACGAGACTATCTTTCCCAATCTCGACTTTTGAAACATCTCCGAACCACATCTCGCATTTCTCGTCTCGTTGGGGTGCACCCCACATTCACGTCTGACCGCAGCTATCCACGATTTATTTAGAGTGTGATCTGATTTGTGGGAATGTTCTCTTTGTACGAACTGGTTCATTCATGATGACGAATTGTCGATCATCAATTCCAACCGAATCAGAAGGGTTTGTCCTTCCAATGTTGTCATTCTCTGATGTTCAGCTGTTCTTTGATGGAACACGATCGGATTGATCTGCACTTTGTGTGCGATTCAGTCAATATTTCTGAGATCTCTGAACACGAATTGTATCTCGTTGAGCATGTCGACATCACCCTTGAATGAAACACTCCCACCCTTCGATTGTTTCCATATGTCTTTTTCGGGACATGAATGTCATTTTTCTCTCTTCGCTGTGAACGAGAATCATCGTCTCTCTTCTTCCGTCCATCCGAGCCTGCGCTCTTCACCATCCACCATTCGGAATGACGGGATTCACCTGCGTTCGGACTTGCTTTTGGGAAGTGACTGTTGCATGCATGCAGACACAGATTGAGATAATCTCATCGGAAATGGGCGATTCTAAATGAAAGGTCGCCTCCGTTTTATCTCCATCCCCACTCTATATATCGTAAAGAAAACAGCAGAGTTCACATAAACATCCTCTCTCTCCCCGTTTAAGGTTTGAATTACCAGATTTTCCCATTTTCACTCACTTTTTTCCAGATTCCAAGTTCAGGTGACTCCTTCTTCATCACACGGTATTCATTTGTCAGATTCGTGATTGAACCGACCTAATACCGTGCATTACATGTGATTCTCCTGGTTTGTGTCATATATTTCGTTCACACTGACAGACACTCAGCACTTTTTTGAGGCGAGACAGATTGTTTCTCACAGCCAGAAGACAATCTGTACACTTGCACTGTGTGATATTTTCTCCAGTTTTCACTCGCGATCGGAACTTTTTTCACAAATTTCTCGTCTTATAGATCACAAACGGGCACTGACTCTTTGTTCGCCCTACTCTTCCTCTAATTCCCATCAAATACCGTTTTGAATCAAGAGATACCTCAAAGCACCTCTGTTAGACATGTTCCGCCAATCTTGAAGACTAAATTCATCATGATTGTTGATTTTGCCATTCAGAACTTTTCGTGTCTTTTTCTACAATAGATGTCTTTGTGTTGGTTCTCTCACACAGAATGAGCGTTTTATGTAGTTTTCCATCGTTTCTCTGTTTTCGAACAGATTCTGTGACAAAAAGTGTGCACTATTGTCTTCAACAAAAAAGGACGATATCGAACGCGATCGAACTTAAAATTCAATAATTTCCCTATTTCTTGTCTACTGAAATAAAGAACGGTAATTGGGCAAAAAATGAATTTTTGGGACGCACATTAGTGTTTTGCGACCTTTCAAAGAGAATCGCCCAAATGGAACATGCCAGACATGAACAGAACAGTTGTGAATAAGTTGTTGGTGTCTTTATTCTCTTCCTCTTGATAACATTTCCGTGAACTTTTTCTAAATCGAGCAAATTTAGAGCAAGCTTGTCGGTGACAAAGAACGATGGGATGATCTTCCTCTCTTCTCCATGAACAAAGCATGTGTTGCTTTAACCACAAAAAGTAATGACTGTTTGACTGAACCACCGGAATCACCTTCAACAGTGGCCAAATTGCAAGAGCCTTTTCTGAATTTCGCTCCGAACTCAGAATTGTCATTCGAAGAGAAATCAACCGTGTACTGTTCGCTGGTTTCCCTTGTGAAGGGAAAGCATGTATTTGATGATGCCCTTCAAGACAAAGCTGCTCAGTTTTTGTGGAACCTCGAACCTGGATACCGAAACGAACCAGATTTTGCCTCAAAACTCTTGACTAAGCACGTTCCCTCTTCAGACGGATCACATTTTGGCTTTCTTGAAAGTCTGTTCACTCTGCTGTCTTCTCCAAACTCGACACTTGTTGCAGCAGCGCTATCTTTCCTCTACAACACATCGTTGTATTCATCAACAGAAATACAACTTCATTTCGTGGAAGCAGATCTCATCACTAAAGTCTTGGCGATTGCCCAACCTCACACACTGTCAATTTCGGGAAATGATGAGATAATCAATCATCTCATCGCATTCCTCAACGATTATCTCCGCCTCGCACTTCCATCATCTCTCGAAAAAATTGCAATAACTACTGCAATCGATACATCCAACCATCGTGAAATGATTTTTCAAAAGGTTGTTCTCCCATCGTCTCAATTTGTGACATTTCTGATCTCAAATCGGCATGTCCTCAATGAAGGCCCGTTCGATTTCTTCATCAATCTTGTTAGCATACTCATCCTAATTGGTCCATTTCATCGTCCAACGTTGGAATATGTTCTTACTTGTCCAGTTATGATCGCATTCTCAAGTTGTCTCTCGTTTATCGAGGATAGCTGTACTCTCGATCCATTTGTATTTGACGTCACAACATCGCTCGAAGAATGGCAGGAAGAAGGCGCCGAAGCGGTCCAATCTGCAAAACGGATGTTACAAGCTTTGATTTCGGAAGGATTCGAAAACACACTCGAACAGATGCTGAAATTCGACAAGGATGGCAATTTTGACAATCATATTGTCGAAGAGAGTCTGGCACTCTCACAATTTCTGGGATTGAATGTGGAATGCCCTGAAAACGATGATGACGAAGACAGTGAAGACGATGACGGCAATCTCGAATGACTCCAAATCAGTTCTGCGGACTCTCCTCGGATGTTGGAAATGAGCTGATTGCTGGTACCGACGAACAGATTCTGAGATCGCCTCCAACCGTCCAGAAACTGCATCATGTTTTGGGTTCGTCGTTCTCAACGTGACTGTCCTTGGCTGTCACATCGTCAACAGTCCTCTCTCCAAAAATTCCTTTTGTCCATGAACGACCCATTGTGACCAGATTATCTTTCCCAATCTCGACTTTTGGACATCACAGAAACCCCACTCGTTTATCTCGTCAAAATTGGACGCACCCCACCTTCACACCATTCCACAGTCATCCACGATTGGTTCTATGATCACATCGCCAGTTAACTATCCACTCAGTCCTTATTCTCGTGCCTTCAACCAAGCCACAAGCAGCCATCCGAAATCGAAGAATAAAGCAACTTTACACGACTATGTTGGTCAGCCCAATGCTTTCTCTGCATGGAACATCGTCTGCGATGGGGAAACTTAATCCGCAACAGCTGACGGCCGTTCAACGACGAGTTCTTTTCTCGAAAAAATGACATGTGATGATGAAGATATTATTGTCAATCCAAACCACATTCCTCAGCATACTCAGCACCCCAGTCATGTCACATACGTTCCCATCCACACATTTCCCCAACCTGATTTCGCTCTCCTCCATTCCACACAATCCACCCACCTTTCCTCGCTTTTTCTCTCATCACCGCGTCACTCTCAGCCTCCATCTCTCTGAAATCATCTTCCTCAACTTTGTTGATCATGGTGATGTTCATTTTTGCGATAATCGACCATCCAGAACACGTCCACTTCTCGCTGCGCGAAAAGCGGAATATGATGATAGACGCGCTATTACGCGGGGTTTTAATGCTAATCTTGTCGCGCAAAATGGTTGACGGGAATCTGCAGCCTAGAAATTGGATGCCAAAACGACGGAAGGATGGCGACTCCAGCGAACCGTCTGCAGATCCTTATTTCAAGTTTTACTCAACGCGAATACACGAAGAATCAAAGAAATGAAAGGAATAAATTGAACCAGCAAGATTATCCCCAATGTTGGTCGGGATCATCGTCTCGACGACACGGAAAAGATCGAAAGACGCAGAAGGAGGAAATGGAAGAAGAAAGACGAAAGAAAGTTTTAGAAGAGGTAAATGCGAAGAAGATCACACGGCAATGGAATCTGATGCAGTTTTTGGAGGAGAACAGCTGAAAACGTAGAGACAGAAACGAATCACCTTTCCAATGAGATCTCGTAGTACCCGTTCCACAAACGCACATGACGGAATTCCCAAAAGACGATCTCCCAAATGCACATCCATCTGGAACACTATTTCATCTACCACCTTCAGAACCGCCACAGTACACATCGCGTTGTCCAACCCACAGTTTTCGTCTTTCACAGTTTCCGTATTCAGCCTGCTGACTCAACGCACATCAGAATGTCCACCTGCCCATCTACATGCTGCTGGAAGGCTCTCAAACACAAAGACAACAATACACATCTCGACACTCCTCACATTTCTGGTCTCGTCTTCAACCAAATACAAGATTGTTGATGTTCGGAAGAGCACCTCTGAGTCAGCAAGCAACGAGTTGGTGTTTGAAGGAGAGACTGAGCCAGACTGGACGTGGTGGCACCACACACCCGACAGCCGAGCAGGCAGCATGGTTGGGCTGTCGTTCACAACACCCGCAGGACCAACACTGACCAGCATCGAAGCGGAACTGAACCCATCGAACATGAAAGAGGTGATTGTGTCAGTGACAATGTCGTTGTGCGCCGCAGGTTCTTTCACGCTGATTGTTTTCGATGCGTCAGATTCAGAACAAACATCGATCTCGATTGGTCCATTCTCGTTCTCTTCTTCGTCGTCACAAACATCATCACACACAGTGGTGGTTTATCCGTCATGGACGTTGTCGTATGCGAAGACATATACTGTGAAGACACTCTCCTCGTCGACTCTGATTGTGTCTCACACCACTCCATCCATCACCTTCCCAATGCACCTCCCACAGTGACCTTATTTTCGATTCAATTGCAGAGCAATCCCGGGCAGTTCATTCTTGTCGTGGAGGGAATGGAACTGCCAGTGTGAAAGCGATGGACAGTGATTCTGACGACGGGAAACAACATCTCTGGTTCATTTGTCAGCACAACGATAGGAGCATCAGAGATCACGCCATTCAAAACGGATGGAGTGAACTTCAACAGGACATACACTGTGTCGAGTGTGTCGTTGGAGAACGGGACGACCATGAATCTGCGGAGCAACCAGTTCTCCACTCCACCATCACCCACACTTCTTTCTGTCCGAGCATCGCTGGACGAGTCGAAGGAGAATCTGATTTTGGTTCTGACAGGAAAGACACTGCCTCACAGAGCGTGCTCGATGACTATCAACCGCGAAGACAACAATCAATATCTCGACCTCGAATTCAACTTTTGGTCGGACGAGATCTCACCCACGTTCAGCATGTCCAGCAACGCTCAGCTGGACAATGGGTAGACATACCGACTTGTGAACATGACAGCTTCAGACATCAATGTGCTCTTTCTCTCGCCTCTCTCCTTCACCATCCCTGCCATCCCAACACTTGTGAGTGTTGAAGTGGGCTACGAACGAGACTTAATCGTCCCTCTGACGCTGACAGGCGAAGGAATGCCCGATGGAACTTACGAAGTCCGCGTGATGAAAAATGGATCAACTCTGAAAGTCGTGTTCACTATCGACATTGTGCTCAACGAAGGCGAACTCGAAATCTCGCAGATTGACTCATTTTTTGTGCGCGAATCGGAGTATTTCATTTCGAGCATCAATGCGTTGCATGGAGACACCGTCCGCATTCCGAATCCGCTCACGTTTGTCATCCCTCCCGTCATGCTGGACATGACGATGGACAGGGGTTAGGCATTGTGCCCACGGTGCCCAGCTTTTTTGTGCTCAGGATGTAGCGGCTGTTCAAATTCCTTTTTCTTGCATTCTGAATCTTTTATAGTGTCCACATTTCCTGTGGATTTTCGAGCAAAACGGTAAAATCTCATTTCTTGCGAAAATAGATCGCACTGTTTTTCTAGTCACATTTTGAACACATTTAGCCCGAATTGAATGATAAAGAATTAAAAAAGGAGTCAATTATGTCGAAAATGAACGAGGTGACGAATATTCATGGTGTTTTATGTGATGATTATTAATCTCAGTGACACACATTTTTTTTCGTGGGGCAGATCCAGCCAAAATCATCCACACCTCTCCTCAGTGACTTTTCATTTTAACAACCAGTATTTAACGATGAAATGAACCATCTTTCAAGAAGTGGAAAAAAACAAAAAAAATCTTCAAAAGGGGAATTGAACCCCTTTTGCTTGAACAATCGCTGAAATCAGTCGAAATCGTGGCGCTTATTTTGGCGCCGGTGCTCAGCCCCCCGGACGACAAGCTGAGCACCGATGTGCTCAGCTTGTCGCCATTGTGCCCAGCTCACCTAATGCCTGTCGATGGATGTGTCTTCTGTGCGGGGAGAGGAGAGTAAACTGTGTGGGGAGGAGAATCGGCCGTGCAAATCGGTGAATTGGGCGTGGGGGATTATGGAGTCACTCTCAATCGAAGATGTGTCAATCGCTCCTCGACCCATTCGAGCTGACGACATCGATTGAACAGACAACTGGATCAATGAAAATCTTTTCGGCGGAACAGAATGGGATGGACAGGCTGGTGATCCCGTCGATGTCATCGCTGGGCGAGCGAGAAGCGATGATTGTGATTCGGAGTTCACTCGAGATTCGACAGCTCGAAGTACTGATCGATGTGTCCTCATCGAAGTTTGCGTTGCTATCTGCTGTGGACGCTTTTGTGACTCTGAAACAAGGATCGGTCATCGGAACGCCATCTTCATCAAGAATGAACGAGGATGAGACAAGCGAACTGTGTGGATGGGAGTCGGGAGCGATCCAACTTCGCAACTCTTCGTCATTGATCTCCGAAATGTCATTCCGCCAGCTCTCAATGGGTGCCTTTCTCATCAAATCTGGCACACTCGTGATTGACACAAGCGAATTCACATCAAACTCGCCTCACTTTGCTTCGTTCCCTTCAGTCTGCCGGAACATCTATTGTTCTGATGATAGCAGTATTGAAATTTGGAGTCTGTCGGGAGGAGACGGAAGAGAAAAAAGCAACTCGTCTTGGATCGTGTCTTCGGATTGCACTCTCGCTTCGCCAATCATCAATCTGGACTCGCCGTTCTTCATCCCCAAACCTCAACCCGAGCTCTCGACAAGCACGTGGGACAAAGCGAAAGACACATTCCATGTTGAAATCCGTGGATCGACACTGATCCCGTGTGGACTGTTCCTCGAAGTTGTTGGAGAGAGCGAATCAGGAGAACCGACATCAGCCCGAATCGAACTGCTTCCGAGCATCGCGACGTCGTTCAACGAGACATTCATTTCACTCGATCTCGCCTCGTCCATCGTTGCCAACCTCTCTTCTTCGAATCCCATTCGTGGTCGGCTCTCTTATGGGAATTCCGTGACAACTGAGGAATTCTTCACTTTACCGACCAGAAAGGCGTGGTCGTCAGGATTGGGGACATTGGCGTGGCTGATCGTTGTATTTGTAGCAGTGGTTGTGCTTTTGATGATTCTTATTTTGATAGTTGTGTGTGTCGTTTGTCGGAGAAAGAGGAAGAAGGAAGAAGATCAAATTGCAGATGAAGAGGAAGAGGAATGCATTGAGCAACGAGAAGACACGGAAGACAAATCAGACGACTCTGTTCTCAAACAAGAGGAACAACCAATTCCGATTGTCACACTTGCTGATCTGATCATCGCGCCAGATGAGAACGAGCAGTTCGATCTGAAGAAAAATGACGAAGAGGAACGACCTCACTCAGTGAAAGCGTTGAAGAAACCGATACCTGATCATTCATTTGAAATGATGGTTGATCAATCACGAAATCCATCTAAATCACAGGAGAACGCAGAAACGATGATGAACGAATTGGATGACAACCAATTAATTGTGTTGGATGAACGACCAAAGGAGAAGAAGAAAAAGAAGAAGAGGGCAATGGAGACACTGGACGAAGTTCTGTCACCGAACAACGATGGAATCATGGAACAGACAGACGAGGTTCAAGAGACGAGCGCATTCGATGAAACAGTGGAACGTCCGAAACGGAAGACAAAGAAGAGAGACCGACAGAATGATGTTGTGGAAGGAGAGATTGAACAAATGGAACAGAATATGGAAGAAGAAGAGACTCCAAAGAAGGAGAAGAAGAAAAAGAAGAAGAAGCGAGTTGAGGAGCAGGAAGAGAAGACTGCAGAAGAAGAAGATTTGGGAGTAAATGGAAAGAAGATTGAAGGAGATGAAGATTTGGGAGTAAATGGAAAGAAGATTGAAGGAGATGAAGACACAAAACAAAAGATGGAAATAGAAGAAGGAATCATTGCAGAACAAGAAACACCAATTGAACTGAACGAAGAGAAACTAGACTCGAATAAAAAGAAGAAGAAAAATAAAGGAAAGAAGGATGAAGCAGATGGAGAGCCAGAAGCAGTGAACGAAGAAGAGCACATCATGGAACAAGGAATTGAGGAAGACACGAGGCCACATGAAGTGGAAGGAAAGAAGAAGCGAAAGAAGAGGAAGGACGCAGGCGACAGTACGGAAGTTGCAGAAAATGAAGACACAGCACTTTTGGAGGGAGAACCCGATGAGAAACCAAAGAAAAAACAAAGAAGAAACAGACGCTGCTGACCGATCTCGCAAACGAATCAAACACACAACCACCAAGAGTGATGCGAAGCCTATATCTCATTCACTTATAACGATAAAAAGCCAATTTTGTTTTTATTCGTTGTTGTCATAAAAACAGAGCATTTTCATGTTCCGAACTTTCCAAAGTCAAGGAGGTTTCGTGAATGAACATATGATTCGAAGGCTCTTTTCACAAATTTGTGGATAGGAATCAAGATACAGTTACTTTTGTTGATCTCTGGTTTTCTCACTCTTTAGAATTGATTAGATTTTCAACCAATTAATTCTAAAAATCGCATTTTCTGGGTTCGATTTCAGACATAGGCTTGAGTGATTTGAGGTGTCATCAGAATTGTGGAAATTTCTGAAAAGTGTGGAAATGCTGAGAAATGAATGATCAACATTGATTAGCTCAGTTTAATTGTGACAAGAATCAATCACATCGTCCTGACAAACTCTTTCTCGAAGATATGCCAAAGTTGTGTTTACCAACTCAGAAAGTGTTTCTAACACACAATCAAAGAAGAGTTACCTTTCACAAGATGTTATGATATTCTCGGAACTCTTTCTCCTGGAGAGTCCGCCATGAATGCAGATTTCGATGATTATGCTCTCACTGATTCTCACCTCGATAACACTTCAAGAATCACTTTTATCAAGACTCTTCTACTCAAAAATGAGGACAGTTTGGTTCAAAAGAGAGAGAAATGTTCTGTGCAACTCGTTGAATTGACATGATGTCTTACATTAATTATTACTCAATTTTGAACCAAAATGTCCCTTTTTTTGAGTAGAATTGTCTTGATAAAAGTGATTCTTGAAGTGTTATCGAGGTGAGAATCAGTGAGAGCATAATCATCGAAATCTGCATTCATGGCGGACTCTCCAGGAGAAAGAGTTCCGAGAATATCATAACATCTTGTGAAAGGTAACTCTTCTTTGATTGTGTGTTAGAAACACTTTCTGAGTTGGTAAACACAACTTTGGCATATCTTCGAGAAAGAGTTTGTCAGGACGATGTGATTGATTCTTGTCACAATTAAACTGAGCTAATCAATGTTGATCATTCATTTCTCAGCATTTCCACACTTTTCAGAAATTTCCACAATTCTGATGAATGAGTCAATGCACAAAACTTAGTGAAATAGGGAGTGGGATGGCAATCGCGACTTGCACCTTGGATGTCAGCGAGAAGAGATCGATGCATGAAACTGCTGGATCAACTGAATAATAGACTTGTTCGACCTGGGTTTGTCGATTTTGTTCACGAGTCTGTAGAGTTTGACTTCGTGGTCGCTCATGCAATCAGGAAAGTCTCGGACCGATTGGAGATCGAACATGCATTTGATCCGACTCGGAGGAGTGCACGAAATGTTTGAGGATGCAGTGAATGCCGATGCGAGCCAACCAGCGCTCGCATCTGGGCAAAGAGCCGTTCGCTTCATGCTTCCGTAGCTGCATGACTCAACATGCAAACCGCCACTGTTGAGAGGGATTTAAGAATGATATTTGGTGAGAGGCGGTTGTATTTCCAGTATGAGTACGGATCTGTCTCGTAAAGAAACTCGAATGATAGTGAGAGTTCGTGTTTCACCCAGAACTGATCGATATGTCTGGTACACACTACAATCTGTAGACTCGTCAGATTCAGAATTTTCTCCTGAAATCGCCTCCAACTTCAGTTGTTGCATCCTCATCCTCCAAAATGTTGACTGGGTGAGGGTTCACCAGGGATTCGAATTTCCCCCGAATCGATTCTATCATTCTAAACGTTTATATTCACAAAAAAAAGATGAAAAAGGGATGGTTTTTTGGATAGTGACAGAAAAGAGAATTGATAATCAAAATTCAGAGAGAAAAAGAGATGACATGCTGAGATAGTAATGACGAGAAAATCATTATGAAACAAAACGATGGTGCGCATACTCCCCCGAGGCCCCGAATCGCCAACCCCGACTCAAATCACGAGTCGGGGCAAATTCGAATCCCTGGGGTTCACGTATCGTCGAGCGAGTATGTTGAAACAGAGGAAGCTGAAGACGAATATTGGGGTTTGGAGGATGAATACACACCTTCAAAACGAGAAAAAAATAGAAGTCAACTGTGTTGCAAGCTGGACACAAAGAAATTCAAAAAGCAACCATTCAAGTCCTTCTTTTTCTCTCTGAATTTTGATTATCAATTCTCTTTTCTGTCACTATCCAAAAAACCATCCCTTTTTCATCTTTTTTTTGTGAATATAAACGTTTAGAATGATAGAATCGATTCGGGGGAAATTCGAATCCCTGGTGAACCCTCACCCAGTCAACATTTTGGAGGATGAGGATGCAACAACTGAAGTTGGAGGCGATTTCAGGAGAAAATTCTGAATCTGACGAGTCTACAGATTGTAGTGTGTACCAGACATATCGATCAGTTCTGGGTGAAACACGAACTCTCACTATCATTCGAGTTTCTTTACGAGACAGATCCGTACTCATACTGGAAATACAACCGCCTCTCACCAAATATCATTCTTAAATCCCTCTCAACAGTGGCGGTTTGCATGTTGAGTCATGCAGCTACGGAAGCATGAAGCGAACGGCTCTTTGCCCAGATGCGAGCGCTGGTTGGCTCGCATCGGCATTCACTGCATCCTCAAACATTTCGTGCACTCCTCCGAGTCGGATCAAATGCATGTTCGATCTCCAATCGGTCCGAGACTTTCCTGATTGCATGTCGTCCAAATGGGGTGAATGAGAATGCGAGCGCCCGTAGCATAGCTGAATCAGTCTGAATGAGACGATTAAAAACACAATCCTCGCAGGTTCGGGTTGGGTCGATCCACTCTGGGTGTGAGTACTGAAGGAGCTCGCGGAGTGCTTCGTAGTGAAGGAGAAGTTGGAAATCAGCCGGCAGAACATCGGACAAAGATCTTTGATCGGATTCCGAGAAGCTCACAGTTTGAAAAAGGGGGATGATGAGGTGATTGAGGATCAGCACCTCGAATTATCGTTGTTGAGTGAAGTGAAGTGGAAGAAGTTCTGTGAGAGTTTTTGTTTCCTCGCACACCCATACAACGATAGCTGAAATTGATATCCATCGGTGAACTAAAAAAAGAGGTGGTTTCCTGGTAAAATTCGATTTGTGGCGAATGGCACGCCAGTTCTCCCGTTGTGAGGTCAATCGCTTCAATCATCAACTCTGCGGCAGAAAATGGATTAACTGTTGCATCTGTAGTTAGTGACTCTGAAGCATGCATGATTCATTGTATTGACCTCGATAATATCGTGTCAGATTCGCATTACTCACAGTACCTATCTCAGCCCCTATTCTGGCTTCCGTTTCACTCTCAATGTGCTGCACATCTTCTTCTCAATGTACAGTCTGTATAGTTCAAAGTCGAACATAAATAATTCAAAGTCGAAATGAAATAATTCAAAGTCGAAATGAAATAATTCAAAGTCGAAGTGAAATAATTCAAAGTCGAAGTGAAATAGTTCAAAGTCGAAACACAGATTTTTTTCCTTTAGCCTCCGAATGCAGCACATAATTCCCTCTATTTCTACTGTGACCGTTTTGTACCCTTGTGCTTTATCGGGTGAATACGTTTTTCAGGATTTTCAACAATCCATTCATGCTTTCTGAAATGATTTTGAGCTTTTAAGATGAAAAAAGTCACTTTACTGGTCTGAGTAAAAACAGCCTGTGACACGCAAAAGACAGTAGGATTGAACTGACGTTTGAGAGCCGGAAAGGAGTCATCGGTGTGACTATTTATGGAACCATTTGGCCTTGTTTAACTTGTGCTGGATCTGATTTGTTGGTTTTTCTGGGCTTTGACGAAGAAATACTGTGAAATGAGCTCAAAAATGTGAACTATAGCCGAGAAAGTGTTGAATGATGTCGGATGATACTTGACGAGCCAGTACCATGATCATTGAGTCGGTTTTTGTGAGCATGAAAGAGTTGTGTGTGAGGTTCACGAGAACAAATTGGTCCAAAAAATTTGGTCCTTCAACTTTGAATTATTTCACTTCGACTTTGAATTATTTCACTTCGACTTTGAATTATTTCATTTCGACTTTGAATTATTTCATTTCGACTTTGAATTATTTATGTTCGACTTTGAACTATACAGACTGTACATTGAGAAGAAGATGTGCAGCACATTGAGAGTGAAACGGAAGCCAGAATAGGGGCTGAGATAGGTACTGTGAGTAATGCGAATCTGACACGATATTATCGAGGTCAATACAATGAATCATGCATGCTTCAGAGTCACTAACTACAGATGCAACAGTTAATCCATTTTCTGCCGCAGAGTTGATGATTGAAGCGATTGACCTCACAACGGGAGAACTGGCGTGCCATTCGCCACAAATCGAATTTTACCAGGAAACCACCTCTTTTTTTAGTTCACCGATGGATATCAATTTCAGCTATCGTTGTATGGGTGTGCGAGGAAACAAAAACTCTCACAGAACTTCTTCCACTTCACTTCACTCAACAACGATAATTCGAGGTGCTGATCCTCAATCACCTCATCATCCCCCTTTTTCAAACTGTGAGCTTCTCGGAATCCGATCAAAGATCTTTGTCCGATGTTCTGCCGGCTGATTTCCAACTTCTCCTTCACTACGAAGCACTCCGATAACGTCGTCCATCTTGTTTTTGAGGACCATGTCTTCAATAAATCCGCCTTTCTCGTTCATCAGTGCCGACGCTCTTTGCCTTGAGAAATGATGAATTAGCGTTGAGACTTGAACGTGCGGATTTTTTTGTCACAATTCAATCAGGATCTCCTCATGTCTACTGAGGAGAGAAGAGTCAGCAAATGCAAACGGCAATCTGGTGCCTGCGATTCGATCGATTCGACTATCAACCACTTTATCCTCAAACCCAGGATATCATCCATTTGTTGGCCGCATTTGGAGATCCTTCTGCGCCTGGATAAATGTATCGAGTGTACCCAACATTGAATCCAGATTCGAGCATATATGTTTAGCTGCATCACCTTTTGGAATCTTTTTTACATATGAACACATGATTCCCGCAGCGTTGACATTGAGGCATTGTCTGTATTCAGGGTTCGAAACTTGCCAAGGCGGGTCTTTTTCCAAGGTGACCCCTGTGGTGACTGCCTTGGCACCTTAGATTCTGACTTGAAAATGACTTGGGAAGATTCGGTTCATGTACTCAACGTGCGTATTTTGGATCAGTTCGTCACATGACGAGTATTTCCTTTTTTTCATCTTTCCACTTCATCTACGATTTCTATCTTTCTCCGTTGAATGTCAATGTCACGAATGGTGGGTCGAAATCCTGAAATCGAGGCGGGAAGCAGTTCGGAGGCTCTTTCGTTCGGAGAATCAAAACCATCAACCATCTCAGGACTGTTAAGATAGTTCAGAGCCACAAATAACGAAGACCAAGCGGAGTGAATCCACAGCGAATGAGTCCAGAAAAGCCAAGGCATCACATCTTTACACAAAGTGGAAACTCAACTCAGACGTCCTCTTTCACCAAAATATCAATGAGATCTGATCATTCAGCGATTCAGGTGTCATTTGTGAGATCTATTCGGAGTTTAATTCCAGGACACTTGGTGGTCATCATCCATATACAGGGTATTTAGAGGGTCCTCACCTGACTCACCCGAAAGTGACCTCACCTTTTTTCCAATTATTGTTTTTGCTCCAAATTTCGTGAGGAGAGTTGTTTATCGATATAACAATTATAAAAGAAATAAATAAGTATATTGTGAAGTGGATAGTGCAAAAAGATGAGCAACTTTTGGGAGTTTGCACTGGTTCAATTTGTTGTATCAGTGAACATAGAGTCGTTTTGTTTGGCAGAATGGAGTGTAAGATTAATTTTATCTTCAAAAATCAAAGAGTTATCAACTGAGAATCATTCAATGGGAAAATTGAAGATTGATCGAACCCACCACCATTTTTGCCTTCACACGGTGATTCTATTTCAGTGATTTTTGCGAAAAAAAGAGAAACTCTACTGTTTCCGGTGAAGTGGAAGGAAAGGTAAAGTGCGAAATGGTGTCGGAGAGTCGTGTTGTGACCGATCTTCGTGAGATTCCTTGGTTTCAGTCTCCTAAGAAGGACACCAGGAGACCTCACCTCCCTCTTTCAGGAGGTGAGGTCTTTTAACCTCACGGTACCGTTAAAACTGTCAGACAACTATAAACCCTGTCCATATATCAATTGTCCAGGTGATCCAGCTTCACCATCAGACATCAGGGAGCATCTACACTCCCGAATGCATTCCATTGCAGAAGAATCAAGTCCAAATTCATCAAGATTGATCCGTCGATTTGAAAATCAAGATGACGATCCGCAATCTGAAGTGGTCCAAGTTGCCCAAAGGCTTTTTGATGCCTTGTTTGTCGCACAACAGAATCTGTCAATCTCATTCTACCAGGATCTAGCTCTGCATCTCGAAGCTCGGCAATTCCCTCCATCTTCTACCATCAACTTTCCATCATCGTATCACTATCGACAGATGATCAACATTCTGGATGAGCATTTTAGACGTGAAATACTCGAGGAGATCAGGACACATGAGCTCTTTGTTCCATTCTCACAAACTCTGAACTCTCGCTGATCAACTGCGTCTACATTTGTACAGACGGCGATTTCAGTCTTGTCGGACGATTAAATGGACTAGTAGCGATTTTACATGAAGAGCATCCTCACAGTATCTCGTTTCACTAATCCGCACACCAGGTCCAGCTCGCAATCAAACATGCTTTTAACTCAGATTCGCATCAATGTGGGAGAAAATGGAAAATGGTGAAGGAAACACTGTGGTTGAGTCGATACCACTGTTGTCAGCAAATTCATCGCCAGAATTATTTGGATAGGTTGAAGGGTGTCTCCAACAAATCATTGAGAAAAGACTATGACTATCTCTGCTGTGTGATGAGACAAGATTCGAAATTGTGAATTCGAACTTTTTTCTGACTTCAAAAATTCTCACCCATATAGCGGCGAGGTGCGTTCACCCATTTTTCTCGAAAACACGTCAGATCGGTTCGTGTGCAACAAGGGCTGCTCGAAAACACTGCTGTTCTGCTTGCCGACAATCTCGAAATACATAAAACGAACGAAATCAAAGCAGACCTAACAGCTTATTATATAGTTCTTTTCACCTTCCCGCCTGCGTCCTCCCATCTGCCGCAGCCTTGTGATCAACTCACTTTCACAGCTCTAAAGCAAATGCAGAAGAAAGATAGTAATATTCATGATGCGACAACTCAAACACACCGGTTTTCAGAAGCAGCACTCACTCTTGCCAGCTGCACCGATGAGAAGAAGAACAGGTTGGCATTCAAGGAAGCTGGATTCATGATCAAAGAAAAAAGAGGCAAACAAACCGTTGTTTTGAACGATGGAAGGCGATCACAATCCCACATTTGGTTTTGTGAATCGTCCACAGTTTCCGGCACGATGGACTCCAAAGTTCAAGCAGAAACCAATCGCTCTGATTATCGGGAATTACTCACTGCATGACATTAATTTATGATTGACTGTTTTATCCAGAAAAGAGCCACAAAATATAAGTGACAAAACGTAAAGGGAGTGATCATGATGTGATATTGATGATCAATCACGGATTCTTCCAAGTCGTTTGTTTTTTCACTCGTTTATCTGGACGATCGACCATTCTTTCCAATATCTCTGCCTTTCAGAAATGAGACTGACAATGATGAAATGATGAATGGTGAAGAAAAAGCTCACTTGACTCAATTCTGAAAATGTCTCGAAAAGTCCAGAACTTGAATATCTTGTTCCAACTCTTCCAGACTCCCAGCTTCCGATATTGTCCGATAAAATGTTCGAAATTCTGGTGTCACGACCTAGCTCCTTGCGACTTCGAGATCTACCGAATCTTGAAACAACGATTCGTTGGCCGACGATTCAGCACTATCCAGTCGCAAATTCCGGCGATTCTTCACCGAGAACTGGGATACGTCGTCCGATGGTCAGGTCCAACCCATAGCCACTCGCGCGTTTCGACACGACAATTCGATCCACTTCAATGATGTTCACTGGAACGTCCTCTTTTCCGAATTCATCAATCATAGTATCCAGAAAATGACGGAATGCCATCTCATTTTCGATGAGATTCAGACAAGTCGGAATCGCGAGGAGTACTGGCGTCTCAAAGACGAACTTCATTTCTTTTCTTATTCCATGGACAACATTTGGTATATTTCAGCGAGGAGACTCGGAAAAGTCGTGGACTGTCCACTTTCGATGATCGGATTGAAGCATAAACACAAATCTCGAATGAAGCCCTAGGAAGGAATCAGAACTTGATCCAATTTCAAATCATGAACAACAAGTCGGGCATTGAGATCTTGAATTTTGAGGTTTGAAAGACCATCCGAAGTTATTAGGTGGACAGAGTAAGTGATGATGATAATGCGACAACTGCGGACGTGTTTAGTATTTTACACATTTTAGGCTGTCGAGTGAAATGAGCAGGCATCTGAGTAGTCCCATCAAAATAGGTAAAACTGGGATCAATTGATGTCAGTGCCTAAATTTGGACTGAGATCAAATTTCAACTCTTTTCCTTTGAGATTTTCTCATTATCACTTCATTAATCATGTTCAATTCACTTCTTGTTTTCACATAATGCTCTTCAATATTTCAGACAGCTCTTATTTCCCAAAAACACGCACGATCACAATCACCAACACTTCTTTTTTCGATGTATTCCCTTCATTGACTTTAGTCAGTGAGAAAAAACCATCAAAGAAGACATAATAACGCATTATCGACTTGGTTTTATAATTATTGTTGTAGAACAAACTGAAACAGCAGCACCCAAAGTTTGCATTTTCATGATCTATGAAGTGACCATTTTCCTTTTTACTTTTTTTTCCATTCAAATATCATATATAAGAAGACTTTTTTGAAATGAAAGAAACGAAATGGTATTGTAGGTATTTAGTGGGATCAGATCCGACTGGGATCACTGGGATCAAATCAGAAGCCTGGAAATGAGTAACGAGCTGGGGTATCATATCAATTTTCACGATTGAAAGTTGGACTGCTGCTGTACAGTGAAATAGCAGATTGTCGAGCTTAACTAATGTTGTTTCGATGATCTTTTGACTGGACGAAGATACGAGCGCGATAATCGTTGATGTGTCATTCTGTCCAATTCTTGATTACCGACTGGCGAACAAGTTGTTGGAGTCCGGTCACTTCAAGTTGATGGCGGCTCGAAAGAAAGTGACAGCCATGATTACCAGTGTACAATCCAGTTTAATTCTCAGCACGATCACCAAAAGAGAAAACGATCAAGCTTTTCCCGGAGAAGAGATTAGCTTGTAAGAATGCCCAGATCCACAGTGTCATATGATGGATTCGAGAATTGATCCTGTTTTCGTTGGTGTGACGAGAATGGAGTGAAGAGTAACCAAATACGTCAAAACATCAACTACTGATCGCTTTATTTGCTTTGGACGAAAATGACTCATTTAGAAATTGATGGATGATTGAACGATATATAAATGAGTCTTCCAGTGCCTAGCAGCAGGTAGCCCATCGGTTTTTGATTGGTTTTTTTCTTCACCTAAATCATAGGTCAGATCTTTCTTCTCCCAAACAGGAGACTGGACATTGGACTGGCACATTATTCCTCGACTGGAGATTGCTTAATAGACCAATTCTCCTTTTCATAGTGACCATCATTCCCTATTTATATTGAAAAGACTGATTTGAAGCAGCGATCGGCCCTTTTATCCTGTTGAAGTGACAAAACCAGGCCGTTATGAATCAATGTGAATGAAGCAGGAGGCGAAGAAGGAAGTGAATACATAAACATTTCAAAAGTTGATGCTTCATTATCAAACAAGTCATGAAATGAAAAAGCAACAAAAACACGTTTGTCATCCTCCACCAAGAGAAGGAAAATCTCCATCGTCATCAAAAAATGACTTCTTTTTCGGTTTTCGCTTGGCAACTGTCTTTGCCACGGGAGGACGAGGAGCTTCTTGTTGTGGAGAAGTGAAGAGATCATCGACAGACGCAAAACTCACTTGAGTTCCGAATGTTGGGATTGCAGAGAGAGGAATCGGTTGAGGAGAAGGAGCAGAACGACTCGTCAGGGACAGGAGTGTCTCTTCTGCCTTCTTCTCCTCTTTCGTGGGGACTGGCCTGGGAGTGACCCTGTCTTCAGGTTCATCTTTCTGAACGACATGAATGTCGTGTTTCGTCGGTGCTTGCTTCACAATTTGTTTGGGAATCTCGAATTTCGTCTCAATCAGTGTGGGGAATGCCTTTTCCGCATCTTCAGGAACTGGAAGTGGCGGCTGTTCCTTTTCCACTCGCTTTTCGAGCTCTCCCCACTCATCTCCATTCACATGAGGAAGGGTCGGCTGTTTCGAGGAGTGAGTTTTCGGAGAATGCGGGGAGAGAGGAGAGGTTGATGTGAACAGTTCGTCGACAGAAGAAAAGTGCACTTGTTCACCGATTGTGGGAACTGGTCCGACTTGCCCAGACGGTGTTTCGAGTGTTGAAGGAGGACCATCTCCGATCTGCTCTTTGGGCGTCAGTTCCTTCTCGTCAATCTCTGTCTTCTCTTCTGTTGGAGTTGCTTCCTTTTCGTCTTCTTTTCGTTCCTCTTTCTTCACCTCCTTCGGTTTAGCTTTCACAGTCTCCATTTTCGGAATCTCAAATTTGGTGTCGGCGAGTGTTGGGAACAACTCGTCCGAGTTGACCAATGATTCCTGTAAATGATCCAGCTGGTCTGTTGTGTGTGGTTCTTTCGTCTTCTTTTGGTTGGATTGTGGAGGGAGAGATGTTTGCGATTGCTGTGGTTGACTGGGTGTTGTGAAGAGAGAGTCGATGTCAACGAATTGTGCCTGAACTCCAAATGGCGGAACAGAAGCAGGATGGACGGGCGACGGGTTTGGTTCGATCGGTCTGCTCTCCTCTTCCTCCTTCTCCTTCACTGCCTCCACCTCACTTTCCTCCTCTTCCTCCGATTCTTCTTCTTCTTCTTCTTCTTCTTCCTCCAAAGTCTCTCTTTCAACGACCTTTGCAATTCGAGTCACTGTCATCATCGGAATCACTGCCTGTCCCTCCGCTAGCGTTGGAAACAGCTCTTCCTCAACTTGCACTGTTGGGAGTGAAATCTCTGCCTTTGTTGTCTTCATTTCCGATAGAGCTGAGAGTGGTTGAGCTTGTCGGTCCGTTCTGTTCTCAAATTTGGTGTCGATGAAGAACTCAGTGACATCAGTGAACTGAATAGGTTCGCCGAATGTTGGGACGACTGGCGGATGAGTGACAGGCGATGCCGAAGACGAAGGGGATCGATCAGCCTGTTCTTCTTGTTCATTGTTTGTGTCGACTGGGTTAGACGTGGTTTCGTGTTCTGAATGTGATTCCTCATCTTCATCAGTTACTTCTTCTTCCTTCTCTTCTTCTCCAGTTTTGGGCATCTGTCGTGGAACGATCATTGGAGGGATGACAAAATGTGTCTCAGCGAGAGTTGGGAACAATTGTTCTATCTCCTCCTCATTCGGAGGTGGCGATGGCTGGCTGATTGGTTTCTGCGGCTGTTCTTTCTGTTGTTGATGGATTGACCTGTCCGGTTGGTTGATGTTGAATTGATCAATGAAGAACGAGTCAACATCAGCAAAATGAGCACGCTCGCCGATTGTCGGGACAGTCAGAGGTTGGGAAGGAGGATGAGTAGATGAGTGTGCTGAGACGGGAGAGTCTGGCTCGTTCTTGTCTTCGATTGATTCTTTCCCACTCTCAGCATCTTCTTCCTCCTCATCATCTGATTCAGATTCCTGGTCCTTCTCCGAGTCGTCTTTGGGTTCTTTTTGAACTCCTTCCGTCTCTTTCTGGACTCGAGAGACTATCATTGCTGGAATGATCATCTCTCCCTCAACGAGAGTGGGAAACATCTGAATTGTGGTGTCATCAGACAGAGGAAGCGACTCCTTCGTTCTTTTTGGATCTGGTCGCTCCACAACCATCGTGGTTGGTGGATCTTTCTGCTTTCGCATCCCATCATCACTGAAGAAGAAATCAACATCGTGAAAGGTCGCTTTCTCGCCCAAAGTCGGAACAATGGGGACGTTGATATTGGGCGGAGATGGAGACGGGGAGGGAGTGGTGAGACCACTCGCGAGTTGCGAGGGATCAACACGAGATGACTGGAAGTTCACCTGCCAAACTTCTGCCTGTTCGGTCGACGAGTCATTGTCTCCCCTCTCTTCATGATCCTCTGCCTGCTTTTCCCATCTTTCCTTTGCTTCACTCAGTTGCTCTCGAAGTCTGTCGTTCTGAAGGAGTGCGAGGAAGTTGGAGAAACAGCGTTCAACTCCAGTTTTCCCGAACAATCCCACAAAACACGAGAAGAACCGAGACGACGTCGTGTTCTGTCGGTTGAACTCGTCCCACATCGACACAAACAGTTCCATCATCTCGTTCACCTTTTCCTCGTCCATCCCTTCCGCCAGAACGGCACGCAGAGACGACACGACAGTCGATTCGAGTGAGATGGCGTCTGGAGGAGTGGAGAGGGGTGCTTGGTGTGTGGGAGAGAGAGGCTGTGCTGGTGCATCAGACGATGAGAGAGCACCTGAGTTCTTCTCTTGTCCGTCTGGACTTGAGGTGAGTGCAGAGAGAAGACTTGTGTTCTGCTCGAAGTGGGGATGAGGGGATGAGCGAGGGATTTCGAAGACTGAGTCAGAAAGCGTTGGAAATGCTTGTTCCGACTCAACTTCTCCCAAAACTGCGTCTCTTTTCGGTTTCTTGGCAGAAGTGCTGTGTGCGGGTGGTTGGGAGGAGAGAGTGGGGCGGGGTGGGAGTGGAGTGGAGAAGAAGATCTCGTCAAATCTGTTCATCCACGCCATTTGATCCACAAAGACTTCCTTCACTCTTTCCTCCATCTTCTCCTCCTTCACTTCTGCAGTCTCCAACGACGACGACAACCGCTGTTCGGTCTGTTCAGGCGACGCTGAGCGAGGGGGAGTGGTTGGCGGTGAGTGATGTTGCTGAAGTGGGATTTCCTCCGGTTCGTTGATGATTGGAACAGGTGAGACTGGTTTGGCTTGTTCCTTCTGTTCCGTCATCCTTTTCGTGACAAACTCCAATTGTCGTTTCTCCTCCCTCATCTTTGCTTCCAGTGCTTCGCGCTCCTCCCTCTCTTTCGCCTGTTTCTTCTTCATCTGTGTCTTTGACATTGTCTCCACTTCCAATCCAGGCAAGGCTGGGAACGCCATGTTCAACTGTCTTCCCTTCTTCGGCTGGTGGAAGTCAGAGAGAGGCAGACGCTCGAAAGTTGGGAGTGTTGATTTTGGTTGAGGCGGGTGAGGAGTGGAGTGGGGTTTGGTGGGGAGAGAAGGGGGGTGAAGGGTGTTGGAGGAGGATGGGAGAGATTGGGTTGTTTTCTGTTTCTTTGCCTGGCGTTGTGATTGGGATTTCTTCACAACTCGAATCCCGACCGGACGAAGTGGAACGTCGGCGGGAAGGGAAGGGAACAGTTCTTCAACAATTCTTCCCTCTTTCCAAATCGCTGGATCGAACTGTTCAACTTGTGCAACCGCGTCCTCTTCCTGATTCGCTGCATCCTCACCCCCTCTCCTCTCGTCCCTCTGTCCAAACCTCCCGTGTCTGTCTCTGCGAAATGATTCTTGTGGGTGGATTTGGAGCAGAGCGAGGTTGATATCTATCGTGTTGTGATGGATTCTGACGCCCTTGTTCAGAAGTGCATCAGAAGCGGACACATTCCCATGAACTGCCGCCTGATGTTGTAATAATTCCAATTCAGTCGAGAAAACCACATATCGGTTGTGGAGACACATCTGATTCTCGCAGAAGAAGTGCCGATTTCTGAAGTGAGACTGGAGGGCTTGGTAGTTGGGGTAATACTCATCTGTTTTCTTCAAAGTATGAGATGGAACAAAATACGGGCAGAAAATGAGATAAAAGGATGGAAAACCCCCGCATTCTCACAGATGAAGCATTTCTCATGGGCAGAGTTCATGTGTTTTCGGAAAGATTCGGCGTCAAAATGATAGGAAAGGCAGAATTGACAGCTGGAAAAATAGATTGAAAGCGAGAGAAAGGCGAACTATGGATGGCCGACTGAGATATCATCTCGAAGTTGGCCTGCTCGGTGGAGTTGTATTGTCTTGGCGTTGAAGATCGATTGTTCCGATAAGAAAAGAGGACGTTTTTCTACACACAGGAGACTGTATGAAGAATGATCAGAAAGAATGAAGAGACCAGAATTCACGATTGTGTTTCTCTTTCAGATGATTCTGTAACAGCTGAATTGTAGGGAAGTGAGTTTTGCAGATCTGACAGATTGTTGCATTCATGTTCGCAATCTTCTCCTGAATTTCCGTGTCGTCATAGAATATTCCAAGGGTTCTGTCGATTTGATTGGAAGAGAAATCAGATGCTGTGTAATTCTAAGAGAAAGACGAATGAAAATAATTTATGAAAATGGAGAGTGGTAAGGGAAAGAATGCACGTGATCCGCATAAATGAACATATCATGAAGGAATGAATGCGAAGACGTCGATGGAGTTGTATCTGCAAATCATTGCCACACAGACCTGAAATTCATGCGGATTATTCTTGGAAAACACAACGGCTTCTTGTTCACATCGGCATGTGGGACAAGTTTTCGATTTCATGAATCTGCGGAGACGATATGCGCACAAACTGCATTTGTCGTTATGGTTGCATTTTCCTGATGGAAGTTTTCAAAAAAGCATGCAGATGACAATGAAGATCACGCAGAAGGAAACAATACCAACGGCAAATGACGTAATCGGCATAGCACACAGGATACAGATCGGAGCGTCATCATCGATTTCAGGAGGAGCTTCAATTACCTTGGGAGGTTCGGAGGGAGTGCTGGAGGATTGTTTCTTTTGGGATGGTTGATACGACTTCTTGAGTCCCTTCTTTCCTTTCTTGGCCATTCGACATTCCGATGAGGGTCGATCGAAGCCAAAGAAGTTCTAACTATCACTTTCTGTTCAGACTGTATTCTTCAGGAAAATCTTCTCCGAAAAAAACATTCTTTTTTCTTTTTAATTGCGGTAGAATGCGAGACCTGCGACGTGCGAGTCCTCAAGAATGACGATCGTGAAATGTTCAAAATCAAGATTAGATTCCGGAATCAGTCACTTTTTGCTCTCTTCTCACCCTCTTGTTCCGTTTTTTCTTCGAGCAACCTCTGTCGATTCTTTTCTCGTTCAACACTGAACGGATTGTTGAAGACTGTGACATTCTGAATCACAATTTGATTCTTTGGTAAGAAAAATGTCGAATCTCAGAAAAATGAGAGAGCATACAACTGGATTTTCAGATTTATTCACAGGAACAGCTTCCATCAACTTGAGTGTGTCGACCTTTCCAACGACGTGTCCGAAGACAGAATGGAGGCGGTCAAGATGAGTGCATGGGGCAAAAGTGATAAAACTGAAAAATATGAAGAATGGGAAGACATACAATTGAGATCCGTTCGTCATAGGACCTGAATTTGCCATGCTCAGAATGCCTCTTTTGTTGTGTGAGAGCTAAGAAGTAGAAAAGACAAGAAAGAGGAAACATTTGGATAAAATTCATCTTCAAATGGCTTCCCAAACGCTGACTCTCCACCACGACCAGTTCCTGTTGGATCTCCTCCTTGAATCTTCGAACGATGAGAAAAAGAATATGCGAACCATAAATCCTTTGATCAGCCGATGAAAGATTGTCCCATTGTAATATCCTCGTTCAGCCAGTTGTAGGAAGTTATCACATGTTTTGGGAACCTACGATAAACGTAAAAACATGAAAAAAGCAAACAAGATCACAATGCAATTCAATATTCAGATTCCCGAGATTTGTTTCGAGCATAACATAGGCTTTCTCGGTAATTCTGACGACTCGCCTTCGTTTTGTCTCCAATTCCCTTCGGTGTCGTTCTGTATCAAAAGTGATTCCAGTTGATGTGAATGACGCGGCTTGATGCGATGCGACAGTCGACATGGTTTGCAGAAAGTTGTCCTTATTCACAAAGATGATATCTTCTTGGTCTTTTCTTTCTTTTGCGAGTGCTTCTTCCCTTTCTCGTTCGGAAATCTGTCTCTGTTTTTCTGCGATTTCATCGTTTTTCTGGACAGTATGCATCACTTTCTTGAGAAAACTACTTTCGCTAACACTGGGAGCGACTTTTTCTTCTTCGTTTCCCTTGTGATAGTGATAGAATGAATGTACGTTCTGAAAGTCTGGATCATTTGGATTCTGGAGGGTAATGAGATCTCTCATAGTGAAAGGCTTCCCTGTTACAGGGCAGATAAGCTCTTTCGTGTCGATGGCTAGTTCTTTGATTGTCTCATAAGCAAAAACTTCACCAGAAACTTTCAAAGCAACAATCCTCGTGTGATTTGTGAAGACCTTGGAGGTCACTGGGTCAACATATTCTCCTGGTAACAATACAATCAAAAAGGGTGAGAAACAGACCAGAGGAATTCTTCGTGTAGTGGAGTTGGACGAGTTTGTCGCGTGTGAGTGGTTCACCAGTGACAGGATTGTTGTGATGATCTTTCATCCATTCAAGAATATTCACGAAGTCAAAGACATGACCTTCAGGTGTGCACACTGGATTCGTGAATGGCTGGAGCGATAGGCAACAATGATCGAATGGAAGGATGAGGTGGATTGCTTCTGGGCGTGCCTTCTTACCTCCAAATGATTCCTTCCATTCCGAAGCTTTGATGTAGTTCTTGGTATTTTTCGATTTTCCCATCGAGTTAACGCAAAAGAATGAGTGATGTCAAAGAAGAAATCTCATGGTTTGATCTTCATTCGGAATTGTTACGCAAGTATTAGAGAGTCAAGGCCATGTTCGCCTTTCTCTCTCAACAACAAAAACTATCTCACTCGTTCCCATGCTCGATGAAAACATTATTATCTCAACTCGAACCAGCAGGAATTCTCAACAAACACACCGGCTGTGTAAACACTCTTTCGTTTCATAAAATCCCGAGATTCATGGGTTTGATATATTTGTGTCTATTCTCTGATTCAGCATCCGGTTCAGATGATGCTTCCATCGTTTTGTGGGATCTCCAAAACCAGACACCTATCACAACACTTTACACTCACTCAACAAATGTTTTTGCCACATGTATTCATTTCGTTCGTCTTTTCAGTTTTTCCAGCTTTCTTTCCACATCGTGGTCCCCATATCCTGGCGTCAGGGGGAAACGATTCATTCGTCTTCACCCACGACGCCCTGTCCGGAGTTTCATGGTGCTATCCTCACCATCATCGCAAAGTAATGAAGTTAGTTGTGAATCCAATATATGTCGACACTTTCATGACTTGTTCATTTGACGGGACGGTTCGACTTTTTGACACGAGGATGGACTACCCTGGATTGTTCAGCAGACCGAACGCCTCCCAAATTACCGCAAGACCGCGAAATAAATTGATATTCTCTCAGGGCGAGGGAGGAGGGTTCATCAATATGGACACACGAGCTGAGCTTTTGGAGGACGATTGTTGGGAACGTCGAAACGAAGCAGAAATCCAATATATCCTCCAGTCATTCCAACCCAACCCCACAGAAGCCGAAAATCATGTCAGATTTACGGAATTATTCGCGAAACCTGACAGAACTGATGAACGCTCTGAATATCTTTCATCGCTCGTGCTGCAATACCCATCATCCAATTCCGTTCAATATCCAGCACAGCTTTTGGACGAACACTTTGTGCAGTCGGTCCGGAAGGCACCGCAGGATCAAGGCAACCAACTGCACGGAATTGACATTCATCCCGATGGATGGAGATTCGCTGTGGCTGAGGAAAACAGTGGGATCATTTCGCTGTTCGACCTTCGAATGATTGAGTGCCATAATCCAAGATGGTCGTCGATAGGCTCATTTATCCCAATATTCATGCAACAGCCAGATCCTGAACAGGATCGACCGTTCCCACCGCCACGAAGGAAAAAGAGCACAGTTGTGTCTTGTGCTTTTTCAAAAGATGGAACTCATATTGTGGCAAACACGATGAACAATGGAGTGTTCTTATTTGATGTGAACGCAGCCGAATCAAATCCGACTGTCGCGACTCCCCAATCAGAAGAGGAAATTCTCCCAAACTTCAGACGGATTGTCACTCTGCCTCGATATAATCCACCCACCCTTTCATTCACTCCACTTTCGGCCGAACACCAGGAAAACCTGACCTTCCTTCAGAACGTGTCGGAAGAATTCGAGAAGCAATCCTTCATCCGAACAGACATGTGGGATTCGCCAGACTCGCAGCGGAAGAACAAAACAGCGACTGTTTTAGAAGATAACATTGGATATCGCCCGTCTCTGCTGATGAGCGATGTCCGCGTGCCAATCACACTCTCTTTCCGACCACTCAACCCCGCGCACCCCGTCTTCACTCGAGCAGCCCAACAGCGAGCAGTGAAAGCGAGAGCGACGATTCGCTACAATTCGCAGCCTCGATTTGTGGATGTGAATGTGAACGACTTTCTGGCTGGTGTTGGGAAGTATGTCGGAGTGAGAAGGACGAAGTTACCAGGCAGAGCGAGACCTGCACCCACTCAGCCCAAACGAGTGAATTGGGAAAGACACGATCGTCTTCTTGCGGAAACAAATTTCTCGCAATTTCCTGAACACTTCGAAGAACGCCATCTTCAGCCGATCCAGCGACACTCTCCCAACCTCCCGACACTCCATTCGGTTGAGAACGACTTTTCGGTGGAAGAGATGGAGAGACTGCTCAGAGCGGAGTTGGCGAATCAGTCAGGTTCGGATGTGATTGACGAATCTGATTCTGAAGATGCCGACGACAATCCCGCTGACGAAGAGCCAGAAATGTTGTCTCTGCCGCAGATGGAGAGGGCGAGGATGGACTTTGAACAGAATCCGCAGGAACGGTTCCAGCGTCGTCCACGCCAACGCCTGCCCCGACGAACACAACCACGACGAGAACGCGCCGCTGGAATTGGGAGTCTGAACGAGCCACTCCCACAGCCACCCCCACCCTTCACCCACACCGCCACTCCCTTCGTGTTCGACGGGCGAGAGTTCGAGCGAGTGGACTTCACTCTGCCGCAGTTCACACCATTCATTCACCATCGCCAGTCGGATCACGTGGGAGCTGATCGGCTGAGCGCGCACTCAGACAGCGAAGACGACGAGTCAACTTTCGCGCAGTTTGTCAACCGCCGCTCACTCCCCGAACCGCCCATCGATGCTCCCGAACTCCTCCATCTGCCCCGTCCACTCTCCGAGGTCGAGTCGCTCTCCCACGCTCAGCTCAGAATCCTGCGCGATTCGATTGTCGACGGTCGCCTGTCCATCCCCAGCCACTCCTCCGACCCTCCCCTTCTTCCTTCCACAGCCTGGCCATCCTCCATCCTTCAGGCACTCCCTTCGGAACTGCTCACTCCACCAGACCAGTCGCCGTCTGCCGATCCTCCCCCTTTCTCTCCCGAACTTCAGACAGCCCCCCTCGCACGTGGGATGGAATCAGACAGCAGCCTGTCGACGAGCTGGTCCACGGAGCACATGTCTGACTCTGACAGCAGCGATGGACGGTTCAGAGGAACACAGCCAGCGACAGAAAGCGAAGAAGAGGCGCTGGATCTGCTGAGTGAGGAAGGAATTCGTGACGACGACGAAGACGAAATTGCCGAAGCCGGCACGATTGCTGCACAAGCACCAAACTGGATTGGAAGGTTCACGTCGCATTCGTCTGTGCAGACATACAAACAGATCAACGTGGTGGAGATGGGAGAGGGAGGAGAGACGTTCATTTGTGTTGGGAGTGACGACAAGTGCGGTTTTGTGTATTCGCTTCGATTGCCACAACCTGAAGAAGTTGAACAGAGCGAGAGAATGACAGCAGCGAAGGAAAGAGAGCAGACCGAAGACGAACGAGCACAAATGGAAGCAAGAAAGGAGCAAGAGCACTTGTGGGAAGAGTGGAGTGACTCTCGCGTCGTTGCTGTGCTTCCCCAGGACGACATTGTGAATGTGGTCGAGTGCGCCGAGCTGAACGGAGTGCTGACACTGGCAACGAGCGGGCTGAACAACACAATCACGATTTGGACAACTGGCCGGATCGGACCTGCCTCGAAGCCACTCACCGAACCGACACGCCGTGTCCCATTTCTTTTGAAGACTGGTCTTTCTCCGAAATGCCGATGTTGTCGACGAGTGCGCCGTTTGGGAGGGCAGAGCGGAGAGTGCAGAGGGAGTGGTTGGAGTCGCAGGAGAGACTGTTTGAGCAGGCGACGTTGGATGGGGAGAGGGAGTTGGTGTTGCGAGGGATGCGACAGGCGTTCGAGCAGAATCGACAATCGTCTGTCCCTTCCAACTGCGTTATTTTCTAGTCTTTGTGTCCAGACATCATTCTTCGTTTTCCACATTCTGTTTTTCTTTACAAATCGAGTCAGTCTCTCGTAATTTTCAACTTCCTCTCTTCAACTGCATGAATGACGAGAGTGACTGTGATATCACACTTTCCGAGCTGTTCAAAAGTGAATGGGCATGATCGAACTCGTTTTTTCCTATGGACAACTTATCCTGCCATGAACAGATTGTTCATGATCCGAGTATCTCACATGGTCCTGTTTCCGATCGTATGGTGGTTCCAAAACAAGAACCATTCCTGACTTTCGATTCGAACTCACGAAAGTCGTTTGAAGAAAAATCGAGAATCTACTGTTCGCTTGTAGCCCTCGTGAAAGCAGAATACCCTTTTCACAATGTCCTTCTGGACAGAGCTGCCGAATTATAAAAAAGCCTCGAACCAAATGTGTTTACTGGAGATCTCCCAGCCAAACTCGTCAATGACCTCGTTCACTCTTCAGCCGGATCACCTTCGGGGTTTGTTGAGAGCATTCTCACTCTGCTGTCATCTCCACACTCAACTGTAGTTGCAGCAGCAATGTCATTTCTGTCAAAGACAACTGGGCATTCATCAGCACACATTCTCATTCGTCTTGTGGAGTCAGATCTCATGACAAATGTCTTAGCAACTGTTCAACCTCACACACTACCAATTTCAAGCAATGAAAAGATGCTCTCCAATCTTTCCAATCTCGTCTACTCTCTCGCATGCCTCGCGTCTCCATCATTTCTCGAGAAACTTGCAATCACCTCTGCAGTCGACAAACGGAACCGTCGGGACATGATCTTCCAGAAGACCGTGCTCCCGTCGTCTCAGTTTCTGATGTTTCTGATCTCAAATCGGCTCGTCCTCAGTGGAGACTTGATAGGTCACTTCATGTCTCTGTTGAGCATGCTCATTCTCATCGGTCCTTTTCATCTCCCAACATTGGAATTTGTTGTCGCATCTCCAATTGTGATGACATTCTCAAGCTGTCTTCAATCTGTTGAAAACGACGGACATCTCTGCAAGACTCTCGTCATCGTTAATTCACAGTACCAATGGAACAAAGAAGACAACGAAGCGGTCCAATGTGGGAAACGGATGACCCAAGCTCTGTTTTCGGAAGGCTTCGAGAGCTTCATCGAGCAGACGCTGATGCGCAAAAAGGAAGAATTTTATGGTTTCAGTGTTGCCAATGATTGCCTGCCACTCTCAAAATTGCTGGGATCGAATGTGAAGAAGTTGTGATCAGTTGCTTTGCCAATGACGTGATGACAATACCCCTCTCGAAATACTGCAACTCACTTCTGCGGACTCTCCTTGGATGTTGGGAATGCTGTGATTGCTGATGCAGACGAACAGACAATCAGCGATCGCCTCCAACCGTCCAGAAGTGGTGTCCTCCTCTGGCATCGTCCTACTCAACGTGGATGTCTTTGATTGTCACATCGTCAACCGTCCTCTCTCCAATCAATTCGTGGTGTCCCTGCACGCGGCATTGTGATCACTTTAACCTTCACAGTGTGACTTTTGGACTATCTCAACGACACGTCACGTTTATCTCGTCCAAATTGGATGCGCCCCACATTCCCGCCATTCCACAGCCATTCCCGCTTTGTTTTGTGGTGTGTTCTGATTTCATTGGATGTGTCTTTTGGTGGCATCAGTTGTTTCGTCTCTCTTTTTCATTTTGTTCTCCAATTCGATTTCTCGTTCGTCCTCATCTCTTCCGTTGTCTCTCCTGCTCAGCTATGAACTTGGAAAAGGTTCATCCACTCTGAAACTGTCATTGTCAATTTATCTTCGCTTTCTCGCAGATGAACACCGAATGCGCAACCTGATTGATCAGTGTACCCACTGGCTCGTTCTTTGATGTTCAGCCAGATTGCGATCGTCTGCTGATGAGATCCTTTTGAGATTGCCATTGAGTGTCCAGCCATGCGACGTTCTTTCCTCCTTTTCCTTCCCTACTCAGAAGTCTGATTCGTTGTCAAGGATGATTCAGCAGCTTCTCTTCTTCTGCATTTCATGACATCCAACAATTGTGCATTGTGCAACTGGTTTTATCCTAAACACTTTTCCAAGTCGAATGGGATGATCCTCCCTGATTTTGAATGGAAGAAAAATCCGATCCTTTGAACAATCCAATTGATTCAACTTTAATTCGGTTACCCGACTCACCTTCGAATATCGATCCGTTGCAGGAACCCTTCCTGAATTTCGATTCGAACTCCAGCATGTCGTTTGAGGACCAGTCGACGATTTACCGTTCACTCGTAACCCTCGTGAAAGCAGAATCCCCATTCGACAATGCCATTCTTGACAGAGCTGCCCTGTTTTTGAAGAGCCTCGAACCGCAGTTGTTTGATCGAAAGCAAGCTACGAAACTCTTGACTAAGCTCGTTCTCTCTTCAGCTGGACCACCTTCTGGGTTTGTGAAGAGCATTCTCACTCTGCTGTCATCTCCCCACATGATAATTGTTGCGGCAGCGCTATCTTTTTTGAACAACACATTTTATTCATCATCTCCAATGATTCAACTTCAACTCGTAGAATCAGATATCGTCACAAATGTTTTAGCGATTGTTCAACCTCACACACTTCCAATTTTGGGAAATGAAACGATACTCTTCAACCTGAACCATCTCATCCGCAACACAACCAACCTCGCTCTTCCATCACATCTCAGCGAACTTGATATCACGACTGCTGTCGAAAAATCGAACCATCGTGAAATGATCTTCCAAAAGATCGTGATTCCATCGTCTCAATTTGTGACATTTCTGATCTCAAATCAGAATATCCTCAATGGCGACTTGTTCACCTCATTCATGTATCTTTTGAGCACACTCCTTCGAATCGGCCCTTATCATCGCCTAACATTGGAATTTGTTCTCGCATCTCCAATTGTGATGGCCTTGCCGTATTGTCTCTCGTTCAACGAAAACGATGGACATCTCTGGATGACTCTCCTCAGCATCTATTCGCCGGATGATTGGAAGAAAAAAAGCCGGGAAGTGGTCCAATCTAACAAACGGATGATCCAAGCTCTGTTTTCGGAAGGCTTCGAAAGCTTTATCGAGCAGACGTTGATGCGCAACAAGGACGTGTCTTCAGGCAGAAGGCTCGTCAGATACTGCCACTCCATCTCACAAATGCTGGGATCGAATGTGTGACTGTGACTCACTGCTATGACAATGACGTGTCGAAAGTCCCTCTCGAATGACTCCACACTCACTTTTGCTGACTCTTGTCGGATGTTGGGAATGCGATGATTGCTGGTGCAGACGAGCAGACCATCTGAGATCACCTCCAACCGTCCTGAAATGGTGTCCTCTTTTGGCTTCGTGCTTCTCAGCACGGATGTCTTTGATTGTCACATCGTCAACTGTCCTCTCTCCACACAATTCCTGACGTCACTGCGCGCGACTTTGTGATCCTTTTTCCTTTCGCAGTGTTCACTTTTGGATCAACTCCAAAACACGTCACGTTTATCTCGTCCAAATTGGATGTGCCCCACATTCCCGCCATTCCACAGCCATCCCCGCTTTGTTTTGTGGTGTGTTCTGATTTCTTGGTATTTGTCTTTTGGTTGCATCAGTTGTTCCGTCTCTCTTTTTCATTTTGTTCTCCAATTCGCTTTCTCTGTCCTCATCTCTTCTGTCGTCTCTCCTGCTCAGATCTGAACTTAGAAAATGTTCAGCTCCTCTGAAACTGTCGTTGTCACTTTATCTTCGCTTTCTCACAAATCGACTCAAAAAGGGCAACCTGATTGAATCAGTGTGCCCCCTGGCTCATTCTTTGATTTTCAGCCAGATTACAATCGATCACTGATTGAAGCACCAACATCGTCCCTTTTCTGTCCTCTTAACGTCAATCGCACGCCACGTCCAATCCTCGTCTCGACGACGGCGATGAGGTTTGCGGGCGAGAAAGAACTGAAAAGGTGTTTGGAACGCGTGCTGCAAGGTGTGCTTCGCTTTCTCTCATTTTGTGATGTGCAGTGCGGGAAAACAGGGCATCTGAGTCGAGACTGTCCCAACCAGGACACGCGAATCTGTTTCCTGTGTGGGGGCTTCGGGTATGTTTCCAGGGAATGTCCGAAGCGGGAACGGCATTAATTGGGGAGTTATTCATTTTTTTTTGCACTTGTTGTTCTACGAGTGAAATTTGTTGATTGTTCAGATCACGGAAAACTGAACAGCAGACTCATCTCACGATATCAAACTGGACATTACCAGTTTCCGCTTTCAGGGCAAAACGGAGGTGAAAGAAGGACACTATACTGAATGTGAATACTTCCCATAATAATTTGTTACGATGACCAAGACTCTGTTGAATGGTCATCCCTCTCCTATTACAAGCTCATCTCTTCCGTCTCCATCGTATATCTCCAATACGCCTCCACTATTCTCAGAGTCAGCCTCAGCCTTCCGGAATTGGGATGGAATCCCTCCCAAATCGATCCGTCACACTTTAACGATTTATCGATCGCTGGTTATGATGGTAAAGAACGGTATTGTGTTTGATTCTTACATGGAGGCGAAAACAGCGATTCTATTCCGCCATTTAAGAACACATCGCAGTGAAACAGAAGATTACGTAATTCTTCAAATTGGTCAGTCAGCATCAGACCGAACGATGCTCACTTTCGTCAAATCAATTCTTATCCTCGTTTCATCACCCAATCGTGTTGTCACTCTCTCAACGCTGGAAATGTTGAGGATCCTCATCCTTCACTATTCTATCCAAAAATGTCTTTTACTTGTGACGACCAATCTAATTCCTCAACTCATGCCAATTCTCCGTCCATTGTCTTTCTCGTTGATAGATGCGGACGACATCCACGTTTCTCTAATTGACATCCTCATTGGATCGATCCGTCCGGCCATGCTGATTGAATTAACCCGTCTCAAACTTAGCAAATATCACGAACAACAACCTCTTCGTGAGACAGTGTTCAATCAAGCTCTTGTCCCATCGGAGGACTATCTTCGATGGCTTTGATGATTTTTCGGACAACGGAAAAATGAATCGCAGACTATTTGACGTTTTGTCAAGGCGGGATGGGGTTCATGCTCGTTTCAAGTAATCTGACTTCCTATTTCCATTTTAAATGCGAGTAAACTCAATCATTTTGTTAGTGCCAGTTCCCACCCCGTCTCTAACTCCTCTCCATTCACAGTCTTTTCACACACTCCCAAACATCCTTCCGAAGTTTTTTTGCTTTAGGTTTCTGCATTTTTTCGATTCTGTCACTCACTTCAACAAACGGTTCCCATACCGATTTGCACACTCATCCCGCGAAATCAGGACAACCTCACTCCACAGGACCATTCGAACCCGCATCAATATTCACATTTATCCTTTCTTTTACTGTCAATGTCCATTGGACGAGATTTCTGACGGAAATGGACAATGCTGTCATATCGATGCGGCCAATTCATGGTTGGACAGTTTTAGGATGTGAGATGACAAATGAAAGGAGCTTGGAATGTAGAATTTCCGAATGAAGTACTAAATCAACAATGGATCGACAGGAACCCATTATTCCATTTTGAAGCCAGTGAAAAACAAAATGGGATGTTCACAGTCGGGATACACTCGCCTTCCTCGTGGTATCTCTCCTCTTCCGTTTCATGTATGCTTGTAGACTCCACATCCTCACCTCCTTTCTCAGATCAGGACGATCACGATCCTGATTCAACTACAGAAGGTATATCTCTTATCTAGTTTCAAATTCGCTTCTAGAAAACACACTTTCCACGCCTTTCTTGAACTGGGATGAACAATCTAAGCCCTCTTTCAAAGAATACGCTCAGATCTGGGTGATTCTAAATGAAATGTTACTTGTCACTATGGTGCGTCTCAAAAAATCAAAAATTGCACAATTTGCATTCAGCTGCTTTCAGGACTGAAAAGTGCTAAATTTAGTAGATTTTGCTTTGATCGCGTTCGATTGAGCTCTTTTTTGATCAGGACATTTTTTCACATTTATTTCTTCGTAACGTTTCAGAAATCAAAGAGGTGGTGGTAAACGACATAAAAAATCGGATTTGTGAGAGAAATGCGAATTGAAAACATCTATCATCAAAAAAGCCTTGAAAAGCCTCTCTTGTCCATCTCGCTTCAAACATTGAGAATCTCTATGCAATTTCTTGTGTGTGTCGGAATGGCGTATTTGTGACATGAATGTGTAGGAACAACACGTTTAATGGTTTGCTACAGAGGAGGGAGGCAGATCAGAAAAAGCGAGTTCACTGTGAGAAGAGAAGAACGGGATCACCAGATCTGAATGAGACACCTGTTGGAAAAGAGTTGAAAAAACTCGAAATCACACTAAAACATTGAGATGTCAAGTGTTGTAGTTGGATCTGAGTTGTTGGAAAGAATGACCTGGAAATTAAGATGAGAATATATTTACTGTTCAAACGATGGGGGTCGGCTTCAAATGATGTGTAAGAACGAGGTACTTGTACAATTTTGGGGGAATATGCAAGTTTGAGCGAAGGAGGATAGCTGAAAGAAGAAATCAGAAGAAAAAGATGGGATGAAGACTCAGAAAAACTGAAAACACCTTAATCATGTCGAAGGAAGGAGAATATGAGCGCTCTGAAAATTACATAGAGTTTCTGCTCGTGTGGCAGAAGAAAATACGCGGGTAACAATTCATTTAGAATCACCCATCTTCAAAACTCTGATTAAAATGATTCGAAATAGTTCTGTGTTTAACGATGAACAGCTAATGAAAACAGTCAAATATTTGGATTTCCTACGCTCAGAAGCAAACTTCCATGGATCGAGAATCCCAGCTCGTCTGTTTCCACATCATGTCGACAAAAACCAAGTTTTTGTGGATCATATGTTGATCATATTTACGTGTCCATACGAGATTGTTGCCACGACAGGACTGTCACTTTGAAGGGACTGAAGACTTCCATGATTCTCTGATCCGCATTTTAGACGCTGGCGTTAAATGTGGAACAGTCAACGGAATTCAAGAACTGCACGACAGTGGTGAGCAAAAATCGGGAGATGTCATTCGGGACATCATTTTGAACAATGTGATTGTTCCATCGAGCCAATTCCTGAACCACATCATCCCAAACATCATCCGAAAACCATTTTGGGTTCAGGTGCTTGACATCGGTAAACTCACCATTCATCTTTTCGAGATCGCTGCCTACCATCTTCCCACAATGCAATATCTTCTCTCTTCTTCCGTCCCACTTGTTTTCGTGTTATTCCTTTCTGAAATCACCGATCATTACGCTCTTTCACCACTTTTGTCGAACGTCATGTTCGTTCCAAATCTTGCAGCTGTCGGAAGAGGTGACATTCGTGAACGAACACAAAATCTCATGATGAACACTCCGAACCAGGAAGGATACACCGGAATCAGGAAGGATTCGTTGAAGATAGGCAATCGATCGGGATTGAATGGATGTTTTTTGAGAATGAGACGTTTCAGACCAGAATAATTGACAGCCACCCTCTTTCATGTTCTTCTCGATGATCCGCGGAGTCCATTTCAATCTTTACGATGGACACCACACAAACTAGAAATCTCGAATCACGAGCATCCTGGCGTTCCATTCGATGTCGAAAGGAGCTCATGACGTTTGGGTTAACAAACGCACGATGAGTCCCTACCACACTGACTGAGGAAGTGAAGAAGAGACGAATTTATCGAACTATGTGTGTTTGGAGCTGAGTGGAATGTGCGTTCAGACTGTCGATTTGCGATCCAAAACAAAACAGGTGTCCAACGTGGATCAGCGTGTGCAGGTGGGAAGGACGGCCAGCGAGTGGTGTTGGAGGCAGACGGGCGAGACGGGAAGAGGACACTGCGACTGAGCCAGGATGGAAAGACACAACCGACATTCTTCTCTCGCATTCTTGTCCCCTTCCGACTGTTGTCTGCATCGCGTCTCCTCTCCATCTGGGTTCTCCACCAAGGACTCTGGAGATGTCGCTCTTTATCGAACACTCATTTCACAGAATCGTTCTCAACTGTTCTTAGTAATGTGAAGTGGAATCGAAGAGATGATATGTCCATGTTTGAGATTGGTTTGGGAGCAACCCACTCGTGCAATTGTGAGACGATTTAAAACCCGAATTTTGGTCTCCATCGGGCATTTCCACCCAAATTGGTGAGCAGATCTTGACCCCAAAAGAAAATATGAGTGGAGGGATCTAAACGACAGTGACATTGGATGAGTTTCTCGAACTCATCCAAAAGTCCTTCTTCCCAGAGCTTGGTCAGAATCAGCTGTCTTCTCTCTCGAACAGCTGGACCTTCCTTCTGCCATTCAATGATATCAGACATCATACTCAGAAGAAGTGGGATGGTATCATCAACTGATTCAACGAAGGCGAGACTGTCGATAAATGTCAGAGCAATCGGAGAGGACAACACGAACTGGGTCGTCTCTTCCAGAAACGGGGAGGACTCGAGAATTGGAGTCATCATTGTCTATAATATTATCCACATATTCAGCAATTTTCAGCCGTACTCTCCCAACCGACAAGATTCTGAGGCAACCTGGGGGGAAACAAACGACTGCGGACAGGTCGCAACTATGAACGATATGATGACGCTAAGTCAAAATTCCACGTTTTCATCGTATGTCTTCCAATTTCATCAATTGTTGCGGACTTTCAGATGATATCTTGCCGTTATTTTTCCAAGGTTTCACACTCTCAATCCATTCAAGCCGAAATTGTTCAATTTTGAACATATTTCAGCAATCGATCTGTCAAACACCGACAGACTGTCGCCCGCGATGATTAGGAGCGTCGTGCAGTGCGCAACGGATGAAATATCAGCGTGGATTGGCCAAGATCGGATACCTCGACACTTCGGCCAGTTGACCTTCCAGCTCATTTGTCTGCTTTAATCAGACTTTTTCCGAGATAACTCCGTCGGACAACGCCCAAACTTCAACATACAGGCGAAAATCTTCACACAAAAAATAAAGCGAGTGTCGATCACTCTTCCATCAGAAAGAAGGAAAACCATCACGGAAATTGTGATTGCAATGAAAAGGTACATTTGCTACTTTTGTATTTTTCATCAATTCGAAAGGACGAAGTAGTCGCGGCTTCTCAAAATCTCTTTTCCCTGTTTTCTCAGTCTATCTCTCCATTTCAGCATTGATTCCACGTTTCCTTGTTTTCTCACTCTAATTAGTGTGTGAAACTTGAATTGAGTCATTGAAATGAGTGTTCATAAACGAGATCCGATCTCTCCCCTAATTGGCCATTTTGGGGTTCTCGAACCAACAAGGCAGTTGTGGCGGTGGGCGTCAAAAGAAACACTTCCTAACTGTCCAAAAAAGAGGATTAACCATGTATGACCTCCATTACCTTCTCACCCCATTGTTGCAGATTAACATTTTGCGCTGTAATGTGGTTGTGTTTGGATAACAGAAACTTGGGTGTAGCATCACTCACGAAGGGCCAGCAGTGACGATGTGGGTTGTTGTCTGAACATTTTATCATTTAGAAACGAATGGAGGAATGGTGTTTTGATCTGAACCACAATAAAGAACATCAAGATAAACACCGGGCAAAAATTTGACAATTTAGACAGTAGTTTCTTTTTCACAAAAACCGGAGAAATTTGTCATTAATCAAATCGAGTGAAGTGATTGAAAGAATGTTTTCAAGGCCTATTCCGTCCAAGAATTTGCTCAGAGTCTCTTGGGAGCCGCTGTTTTCTGGAGTTGGTTTTTGTCGATCTCTTTGAGAGGTTCTACATTGCGTAGAAGTGAGATGTGGATCATGAATCATTTTAGTCAGGATTTATCTAGCTATGATCAATTTTGGAGGCCGAATGGACGACACCATGGAAGATAGACGATGGATTTCATTTTTCACAGCCCATTCCCAACACCTCCATCCAAGAGATCTTATCTATAGAAAAGTGGTTCAATGAGTCGAAAAATGTGATGGAAGACAATTGAGACACATTACACCTCCGATTTAAGCATCTCAGATTGATCAAACCAAAGTGTCTACAGGGTGGCCCAAAAGTCTGAAAAAAGAAAGGGCCGATCACTCTGCAGTGATCGGCGAGATATGGCTTCCTCCATTCGAGATGAAGATAGACTGAGTAATATTCCCGTGAATTGTGAGTAAAATACGCAATAATGAATGGTTATCTCTAAATTAATCCCTCATTTCTCCTCCTGAAGTGATCTAACCCTTGTTACTCTTTGAATTGTGAACAAATCGCAAATTAAGAAATGTCTGAGCAACAGACTCCTGAGCAACGGACCACGGGGCAAACCGTGGAACAACAACCACAACCCAACCCTGCGGAACCCTTTTTTCGGAACTTGTACAATCTCAGAACTGAGTTCGCTCTTGCGCTTAAGGCTGTGCTAGAAAACGACGAATCACGGTTGCAGGTCTATGAGACCTTCCGCGTGCCTCCAGGTGCAGATAGAATTCTTGGGCCACTTTTCCATATCGCAAGATTGGCCTCGACGAACATTGATGCGTTAACGGGACAGAACTCGAGGGAATGGCTGCAACTCGCGCCGACTGAGGAGGTATGGCCGCAAGCTGGCGAAATAATTTACCATCGTCAACAAACCGCAACTCAAAGGACATTCAGAAGGTCAGTGTCCCCGGATCTCTCAGGAAGGAGAAGGATGACCCCGGTCCAATTTCAACAGATGAACCACCATTCGTCATTGGTAACAACTCAAATACCACAAATGCCTCGGGGAATATTGCGCGTTCATCAAGATGATGGGGATACCGAGACGCTCTTCGAAGAGGTGGTCGACGCGGTGGATAACCTTCCGGAATTTACCTGGAATCAAGATACAAGCAATGAGATAAGAGACCGGCTCAATGCGATAGGGATAATCTTCCAATGTACCCTGATGCTATTTCAGAAAGGATCGTGGACAAACGAGTCCTGCCACTCAACACGAGTTTGAAGAGGATGGAACTAGAAGCATTCCATCTAGCGAAGTTAGGGGCCGGCACCATGCTGGCAGAACCCGATCCGGTGGATGATAGAAGGACTTTGGGTCTAATGACGGTGAAGGCATGCGAACTGGTAAAAAGAGCAAATCAGACCCGCATTTCTCATGTATTAAAAATCCATGTCGATCCGATCGACAATGACAGGAGATTTGGTTCATTAACAAAGCAAAGGCAAAGAATCGATGAATTGCAGGCGGCCGCAAAACGAAAACAAGAAGCGAGACGAGATGCTTTTCGATCTTCTGGACAGTTTTTTCGACAGGGCCCCGATCAGGGGCGACAATACTTTCAACAAAGAGACTTCTCAGCCAGACCGAAAAGCAGGACGTTTGTTCCCTCCCAGCAAACGGGGAGACCTCAATATCCACACAATCAATACAGAACCAGATCAGGACAATCACAGAACACTCAACAATCGAAATCCGTCGCCAAAGATACTAGTCAACAGCGGGACAAACTGCCAGACAAACGAAGTGGTCGATGGGATTGGGGGAAGACTGGCCAAGTTTGGAGCAGAATGGCGTCGTTTCGGACTCGAAGATCTTATGAAAGAGGGTGTGAGAATCGAATGGGACGACAGGGGACCGCCAACAACTATTGGGCACCCCTTCGAACTGAAGCTTTCCGAGAAGGAGAAGGACGCGCTATCTCTGACGATCCTGGAGGAACTCAAGGACGGAGTGATTCAAGAGGTGACGATGAACGAAGTCAAATGTTGGAACGCAACCTTTGTGTTAAGAAAGAAAGACGGCTCATGGCGCCGCATCCTCGACTGTCGTCGAGTCAACCAACACGTTGCACATCATCATTTCAAAATGGAGAATCATACTGCAGTCGCGACACTCCTGAAACGCAACGATTGGATGGCCTCATTGGATCTCAAACATGCGTACTTACATGTCCCAATCCACCCCGACGACATGGCTTATCTCGGATTTACTCACGCTGGAAAGTTTTATCTTCAAAAAACCCTATGTTTTGGGCTAACCTCAGCGCCCCGCATCTTCACGAAGGTGATTCGACCCGTCATTGCCCACCTTCGTCAGTTCTTCAGAGTAATCGCCTACCTCGACGATTTCCTCGTTTTCGCAGAAACAGAATCTCAGACAAGGGAGTCAATAACACATCTCAAGGAATGCCTGGTCGGCCTCGGGTTTACTATCAACACAGCAAAGTCAAAGATGGATCCAGTACAAAACATCGAATTTCTTGGGCTGACATGGGATTCGATAAGAATGGAAGTGGGAATCAGCGATCAGAAGAGGAAAGGACTGAGAGAGTCGGTGAAGGAGAGAATCAGGCAAACCAAGAGGGGAGGCTTATGTCGGGTGAGAACAATTGCGTCTCTGGTGGGAAGCCTGCAAGCAATAGCGTTCGTCGATCCACTGGCCTTCTTCGGCTCTCGACGGTTGGTACGGTGGAAGGACAGTCTGGTGGACCGAGGAGGATGGGCTGCGATCGGTTCACTCAACACGGAGGCGACCTCGGAGTTAAACTGGTGGATGGTACGACTCGCACATCCGATCAGGAGAAGCGTCGAGTTGTTTCAGCCCAAAATAACCATGACCACCGATGCGAGCGAGTGGGGGGTGGGGGTCGTGTGGGAAAGGAACGATGGTCAGTCGGAAAGATGGCAAATGGAGTTTGGATTAACGGCGGGAGACCACTCCAGCAACTGGAGAGAAGTGACAGCAGTTGTGATGGGATTCAAGGAAGGAGCGGCAAGGGGGATGATAAGGGAGGGAGAAGACGTCCTTATTCTCTCAGACAATATGGTCACAGTAGCAAATATCAACAGACGAAGTTCCGCGGTTTCTCTTGTGGATCTGTTCAAACAACTCTTCACCGAAGCCCAGTTCAAGAGCTGTCGCCTCTGGGCCGAACATATTCCGGGAACGGAGAACGTGGTTGCGGACAGGCTGTCCAGAATAAGAGATGCCTCGGATTTCAGGCTTCGAAGGATAACATTCAACTCGATTCTCGACGAATTCGACATTGTGCCATCGGTGGATGCGTTCGCCACGAAAGAAAACGCTCAGGTGGGAAGATATTGGAGTCTAATATGGGAGAAGGAAGCCTGCGGGACAAACGGCCTCATCCAGAACTGGGAAGTCGAAGAATGCGTGTACGCTTTTCCCCCAATCTCACTGGCACCGAGGGTGATCCAGAAGTTGAGGGGAGGGAGAATAACAGCAATCGTAATAGTTCCCGACTGGTCGACACTGATCGGGATCGAGGAACTTTGGGAGATGTCGTCGAGGACGATCCTCCTCGGCCAAACATCGGAAGTCACAGTGGAAGGAGCGATGATGAGGGAGGGGAAGAGCAGCCGCCCACCAGGCCTGCTGAGGGCATTCTTAGTGGTGAGATCTGGCAAGGGATTGCAGATGAACTAGGGATTGGGGACAAAACGATGATTTGGATGTTGGCAGGGTACAGCGAGTCCACAAGAAGACAATATGCAGGAGCGATTCGGAAGTGGATTGAGTACACGATCGAGAGAGGGGGAAACTGGAAGGATCTCAACCAGGTTCACGTTGCAGCTTTTCTCTCCGATTGGTTTGATCGAACACACTCGGCCGCTTCAACAGGGGGGGCGAGAAGTGCACTCTCGTGTCTGTCTCAGATTTTAGGTCAAGAACAAGTTGGCGAGACGATGCTTGTAAAACAAATGATGAAAGGGATGCGGAAAGTCTGCCCAACAAAGAGCAGATACAATGATATCTTCGATTCAGAGAGAGTAGAAACAGTTTTGAGGGATCGATGGGAGAGGAGAGAAGACCTTGATGAAACGGATGTGATTCAGACGATCACCACCATCCTCGTTTTACATCATGCTGTGCGTTTCGCGGAGATGGTTCAGATCAGGAGGGAAGAAATGAGGATTGATTCGGATTTGGAGAGAGTTTCAGTGAAGATGAGGCTAAAGACGGAGGAAGAAGAGAGAGAACACATACTGGAGGAGAACAGGCTCGAGAGAGGACAAAGACTCATTGACTGGCTGGGGTGCCTTGACCGTTTAAGGGGCAGAGGATGGACAGGTCAACTTTTGGGAGGAGACTCGATGAGAAATGAGAAGGAAGTCAGAGATCTCGCAGGGGAGCTTATGAAGGAGGCCGGGGTTGAGACGAATAAGTTTACACCATATTCTCTCAAACATGCGGGTCTCACTAAGCGGAGACAGAAAGGATGGACAGAGGAAGAGCTAGCATCTGGGGCGAGACTGTCAGTCAAGTCGAAAGTGATGAAGAGACACTATCTGAAACCGCTGGAATCTCCCAACACACTCAGTCTATCTTCATCTCGAATGGAGGAAGCCATATCTCGCCGATCACTGCAGAGTGATCTCGAGTATGGTTCCGAAAGAAGAGATGAAGATAGATACAACCCGCCCCCCACCCCAATACCCAAGAGACTCAAGAAGAAGAAAGGAGGCAAAAAGAAAAAACAAGGACTTAACAGACAAAATGATGACAAAGGAGGAGGGACACAAACATCTCTTCTTCCGGAAAACTCCCAACAGAGTAACAAGGGTTAGATCACTTCAGGAGGAGAAATGAGGGATTAATTTAGAGATAACCATTCATTATTGCGTATTTTACTCACAATTCACGGGAATATTACTCAGTCTATCTTCATCTCTTCTTTCGGAACCATACTCGAGATCAACGACTGATTTGACAGATTCGAAGCTTTATCATGATTTCTCTTTTTCACAACGTAACTGGCATTCTCATCATATTATCTCCCCTCAACATCATTGGCAAGAAATCCCTGTTTGAGTGCCAACAAGTGAGTCTTTGTCGCGATCGGCCCCTTTTCTTTTCAGACTTTTGGGCCACCCTGTAGACACTTTGGTTTGATCAATCTGAGATGCTTAAATCGGAGGTGTAATGTGTCTCAATTGTCTTCCATCTAGGCATGGCTGACCGGCACTGACCGGTCAGTTTTCATCGAAAAGTACTGACGGTCACTGACCGGAGAAATGAGGGAACCCATAATCCAGAGTTACCATTTCTCCGAAGTGGATTCATCGAAAACTGCATTTCGCATCGATACCGTGAGTATTCGTGATCTGTCTTCGGATATACAACAAATGTATAATTTTCACTTCTATTCATCTCTTGCTAACTTATTCTTGGACATTTTTACCAGTTATAAGTACAAAAGGCAATTATGGGTTGCTCTTTGACATTTTTTCGTATTCTCCAAGTTAAGTTAACACTCTTGTTTTCTCACTTCGGCTTTTTTTGAATCACAGAGTTTTGAAGAGGATTGAAACACTTTATGAATGAAGTGGGAACGACGCCACTACTCATTGCTGTCATCACTTCTTTCCTCCCCACTTCGTGCCCACCAAATCGATGGCAGACTTTAGTGGAGGAGCACACGAATGAGGAGTACTCTGACGGGGGAGGGAGAGCATTCGACTCTTGTTTGGTGGGCGATGGATGGACGAGAGGGGTGTAGGACAGGGCGAGGGGCGAGTGGTGTGAAGGGTGTTGGGGACGGCGTGGTCAGGAGGGGTGGTGCCTTCAGGACGTCGGGTGCTTCCTGCGGCAGCGAGGGGAGGAAGGGGAGAACGAACGGTGAATTGGGAGTGGTCTGCTTTGTGGGTGGGGTGCGCTCGGCCTGCGGGAGGACCACCGAGAGTGGTCGATCCAGCACGTGCTGCGAGTCCGCTGATGGATTGGGATCGACAGCGAGTTTTGTGAAGTGCGGGAGGGTGAGGAGTTATGTTGGGGAGGGCTGTGTCCGTCCAGGCGACCGTGCTGGAGGAGATTGACGGATCAGAAGAGACAAGCGGGGTTTGGAGGCTGGCTGTGTTCCAAGAACGGTGATCGTAGTGGGAAGCTTCTGCTCGGCTGGCTGAGAACTCGCCCCGTCCGTGCAGTGCGTAGGAGGGGAGCAGCCGACGAGCTCCGAAGCACGTCAGCTGCGTCTGTCCTGTCCAGCTGGGGGTGGCGATCAGTGAGGTTGGGAGTGCTGACAGACTCGCCTGTGCTCTTCAGGAGAGAGAGGGGGAGCAGCGCGTGGCTGTTGAGGTTCAATCGCTGCAGTCCCAAGGTGTGCTGAGCAGGCTGGGCCGGTGTCTTCTCCAGCACCGCATCTGATCAATTAGGCGAGAGACAATTGAGCACGAGCTTTGGAAGCGGAGAGTACGGCAGGATCAGCTGTGTTGGGGTGCGGGGGCAGTCGGGTTGGCAAGCGTGGCTGGCGATGGCGCTGGTTGTGTCGGGGAGAAGAACACGGGCGAAACGCTGGTGCCGACAGGAGGAGTGACAGCAAGCGACGGTGGAAGGGTCGGAAACAAATAAGAGGACGGCTGGATGCCTTTCATCTGCAGAAGATGGGCGAGCGGGAAGGCGAAGGAAGTTGTTGTGGGGTGCGTCACGGGCGGCAGGGATGACTGTTTGTCAGTGAAGAAGAAGCTGCCTGTTAGTCCCTCGGGATCATTGGGCGACGACGCAGGTGGGGGTGAACCGTTATTTCCCCACGACAGTGTCTGTTGGACAGATCCATACGATCGGTACCGAAATAGTGAATATGATAGGGTTTGGGGCAGAGGATAGAAATAGTGTGCAACATCAAGCGATTTAGTCTGTGGAACGGGCGGGAAAGAGCCAGACTCGGCGGTGATGTGAGGGGGCGTCGGCGGGATGGCACTGAAGTCTTCCTGGGCCATCAAGAAGCTTTCCCGCTGCGCTTCGAGTTTGTGGCGTTCGCGGTCTTCGCTGAGACGCCGACTGGCTGGAATAAACACTTTGGAGTGCACGGTCAGCGAAGACAGCGTCGATATGGAAGAAAACGGAGTGGAGACTGAAAGGAGAGGTTGGGAAACATGATGAGAAGCAGAGAGACTTCATAGAACAATGATGAACACACTTTCCAGATTGGAAGGTTGTTTCGTGTCGATCGACAAGTCTGATGACTCCGTTTTGGCAGAAAGCTGCGAGCCTGCCAGCGGTGGATATACAGTGTCGCGGATCCTGTTGAAAAACTGCTCGAAGTGACAGACGTCAAAGGGGAGCGAGTACACAAGGAGCGACAGGAGGGTACGCTCCATGTCGTTGAAGATAGTCGGAGCGATGCCTCCGAGGTGGGCGTAGTGCTTGTTGAAGAAAAATTGGTCGTCGAGATACTTTGTGGAGACAACGGTGCTGAAGGGAAGATGAAAAGGAGAGGAGATGAAACGCTGTGAGGAAGAGGGTGTGGGCGTTGTGAGAGGTGAAGCGCACGCCACAGTCTGTCCGGAGACACTCGATGTACAAAAGAGCGATCACGAAGCAGAAAGGAGAACAGTTCATTCTCAACATCAGTCTGAAAGCACAGAGGCGATCAAGGAAAATGAGGTAAAATGATGAAAAAGTGAAAGGAAAGTGCGTACAAATCAAGACATATTGACAGAGATGGTAAGTGCGGTGAGCTTTCGAAGAGCCAGATTGTGTCGGAGTCTTGGCTTGTGCTTGACTACGAGTCACGACGTGAAACCTGGTCGAGAGCATAAAGTTTCACGATTGCAAAAGCACTCGCTCCGTCAACATCGTGGAGATCTTTTGGGCTGTGTTTGCTGATCGATTCGTGGTATGTTGGTGAATGTGATGTGTGAGATCAACAATCCCATTGTTGTAGGATATCTCCATGATACGGAAAAAGGAGGCTTCCGATCGGCTTCTGCAAGCAAATCTTGATATGTATATCCGCTTGCTCGCCGATTTCTGGATTATAGAAAGTGATTTATAGAAGAGCTGAGATCTGACCCTTTTAATTATTCCAGGGTGACACTGACCGGCACTTTTGGCCGGTCAGCCATGCCTACTTCCATCACATTTTTCGCCCACCATTTCATTCAGCTATTTTCACTTTTTTATCGACACAGAGATATATTCTGAGGGAGAGGAAACCGACGAAGCAACATACCCATTTGACAATGCCCTTCAAGATATATCTGCTCCATTTTTGAAGAACCTGGAACCAAGTTTGTTCGACCAAGATTTCCCAGCCAAACTCATCACTGACCTCGTTCACTCTTCAGACGGATCACCTTCTGGCTTTATTGAGAATCTACTCACTCTGCTGTCTTCTCCCCACTCGAGGGTGGTTACAGCTGCACTATCTTCACTGAACTGCACAATGTGCGATTCATCGACAGAGATTCAACTTCGTTTCGTTGAAGCAGATCTCGTCGGAAATGTCTTAGCGACTGTTCAACCTCAAACACTCCCAATCTTGGGAAATAAAGCAATGTTCGATGACTTAAACATACTCGTCAGAAATTGCATCGATCTCACCCTTCAGTCTTCTGTCACGGAACTCGGCCTCGTGAAATGATCTTTCAGAAGGTCATGATTCCATTGTCTCAGTTTCTGATGTTTCTGATCTCAAATCGGAATATCCTCAATCGAGACCTGCTCGATTTCCTCGTGGATCTTTTGAACACACTCATCCTCATTGGTCCTTTTCATCTCCCAACATCGGAGGTAGTTCTTGCTTCTCCGATTGTGACGACATTCTCAAGTTGTCTCTCGTTCTTGACAACAAACCCTCCTCTCTGGATGACTCTCATCAAAATATCCAATTCTCTCATACAATGGAAGACGAAAGGTCCGGAAGTGTCCCAATCTGGGAAACGGACGATCCAAGCTCTGATTTCAGATGGCTTCGAAGACCCCCTCGAACTGATGACGAAGCGCTATCAGGAAGGAACTTATCGCATCAAGGTTATCGAACAGTGTCAATCCATCTCAAAATTTCTAGGATCGAACGTGATGAAGAAGACAGGTTGGACTTCACTTGTCGTGTCGAAACCGCCTCTCTCGAATGACTCCACAATGATTCTACGCAAGCTCTTCCGATGTTAGGAATGCTCTGATTGCTTGCACAGACTAAAAGATGCTGAGATCGCCTATAGTCGTCCAGATATGGTTTGCTCTTTTGGGTTCGTCATTCTCAACTCCACCATCTTTTAGGATCGCATCGTCAACCATCCTTTCTCCAAACAATTCCTTCCGTTCCTGCATCGTTCATTTTGACAAGATTATCTTTTCCAATCTCGACTTTTGGACCATCTAAAAAGCACATCTCGCATTTCTCGTCTCAATGGAGTGCACCCCACATTCACGTCTTGCCGCAGCCATCCACGATTTATTTAGAGTGTGATCTGATTTTGTGTGAATGTTCTCATTGTACGAACTGAATCGTTCCTGACGACGAATCGTCTGTCTCGCTTCCAACAGAATGAGAAGGGTGTGTCCTTCCAATGTTGTCATTCTCTGATGTTCAGCTGTTCTTTGATGGAACACGATCGGATTTATCTGCACTTAATGTGCTCTTCAGTCACGATTTCTGGGATTTCTGAACACGAATCGTATCTCGTTGATCTTGGCGACATCACCCTTGAATGAAACACTCCCTTCCTTCAATTGTTTCAATATGTCTTTTTCGGGACATGAATGTGATTTTTCTCTCTTCGCTGTGAACGAGAGTCGTCGTCTCTCTTCTTCCGTCCATCCGATCCTGAGCTCTTCACCATCCACAATTCGGAATGACGGGATTCACCTGCGTTCGAGCTTGCTTTTGGGAATTGACTGTTGCATGCATGCAGATGCAGATTGAGATACTTTCGCCGAACGTGGCATATGCCACGCATGAACAGAATCGTTGTGAATAAGGTGTTAATGTCATTATTCTCTTCATCTTGATCACATTTCCGCGAACTATTTATGAATTGAACCCATTTGAGGCGTGCTTGTCAAAGGGAAAGAACGGTGGGATGATCATCTTCTCTTTTCTATGAACAACGCATGTGTTTCTTTAACCTCAAAAATTGATGCCTGTTTGACTGGCTCACCGGATTCACCTTCAACAGTGGACAAATTGCACGAACCTTTTCTGAATTTTGATCCAACGTCAGACATATCATTCGAAGAGAAATCAACCGTGTACTGTTCGCTGGTTGCCCTGGTGAAAGATGAATATCCATTTGACAATGCCCTTCAAGGCAGAGCAGAACAGTTTTTGGAGAACCTCGAACCGTATTGGGGCGACGAAATTCAGGCCACAAGACTTGTGACGGACCTCGTTCCCTCTTCAAATGGATCGCCTTCTGGATTTGTTGAGAGCATTGTCTCTCTGTTGTCATCTCCAAACTCGACTGTCGTTGCCGCAGCGTTATCGTTCCTTTTACAAACAGGATCTTCATCAGCAAGAGTTAAACTTCATTTCGTGGAAGCAGATCTCATCACAAATATCATCGCAACTGTTCAACCTCACACACCGCCAATTTTGGGAGATGCTACGATCATCCCCACTCTCATCGGAATCATCGTTGAATCCCTCTCCCTTGTTCGTCCACATGATGTCATGGACATTGGTATTTCTCCAGTTGACTTAAATAACCATCGTGAAATGATCTTTCAGAAGGTCGTGATTTCATCATCTCAGTTTGTGACATTTCTGATCTCTAATCGGTACATCCTCAACGAAGACTTATTCCAGTCGTTCATGTTTCTGTTGGTCAGATTAATTACAATATGCCCATTTCTACGTCCAGCGTTAGAATATGTTATCGCATCTCCAATTGTGATGGCATTCTCAAGTTGCCTCGCTGACACGGAAGGGTTTAACCTGGATAGGAATCTGGACCACATCGGTTTTTCACTATCAGAATGGAAGGAAAAAGGCGCAGAAATGGAAAAATCAGGGAAACAGATTCTGCAAGCTCTGTTTTCTGAAGGATTCGAAGACACACTCGAACAGACGATGAAACACGACAAGAGTGTAAATTATGGCATCACTATTGTGATCGATGGTCACTACATATCACAAATGCTGGGATCGAACGTGACCGAACGGTGACCACTTGCATCCCTAAAGACGCGTCGAAGTCCAGTCTCTCGAATGACTCCACAATCATTTCTGTGGACTTTTCTCCGATGTTGGGAATGATCTGATTGCTTGCGCAGTCAAACCGATTTTACGATCGCCTCTAGCCGTCCAGAAATAGTTTGCTCTTTTTGGTTCGTCATTCTCAACACAACAGTCTTTTGCTGTCGTTTTGTCGACGTAGCAATCTCCAAAAAAGTCCTATCGTTACTGAACGGTTCATTTTGACAAGATTATCTTTTCCAATCTCGACTTTTGAAACATCTCCTAACCACATCTCGCATTTCTCGTCTCATTGGGGTGCACCACACATTCATGCCATTCCACAACCATCTGCAATTTGTCTGATGTGTGCTCTGGCCTTTTTGTATGTTTCTCTTGATTGTATCAGCAGTGTCTCTTTTGATCTCTCTTCATCTTCCTCCTCTTTGATATTCTCTCTTCATCTTTTTTTTCTTTCATATACAACACCAACAAAACCCAGGCATTTGGTTTTTGTCGTCAGAACGCGCTCGCCAGCGAACCTTTCGAACGTTTTCACACCATGTTTTGATTTCCCTGTTTTGTCTGAAAATACTTGAAATAGTGCCGGTTCAAGTTCCTTAACTGCCACGCAATGTCGAAGAGGATCTGTACGACAAACAATCTCGACCCTTTGAAAGGTGGAATCACCGAATCGAAGCTGAAAGATTGGATTGTCAATAGAGCAAGAATTCTGACCACAACACAAAGAAAAGACGAAGTGAAAGCTAATATCGGAACCAGTGATAATGATTCAAGCCAATACTTGTATTTTCAAACACACGAAAGTCAGTTTGATGTGATCGAACCAAGGGAAAAATAGGATCGAGGAGGATTCACAACACAGCGTTCTATCGACACATCAAACATCTACTCATCTATTTCTAGCTCTGAAATACCATGTCCTTCGACAACCATTCAACCACTCCCCAAGTTGACAACGCCAAAGCCGAACAAGCAGTTTGACGACATTGTCTTGGCTTCATTTTCAAATACTTCCAGCTCTTTCTTGAAATGATTGTAAGTCGGATATGTGGCGACTGCATATCACTGCGCCCAGTGATGCTGAATGCCCTCCTCGTTCTGGTGAATGGTTTGTTTCAAACGAGTTTCAGTTCATCTCGTTGATTCTTTTCACAGACGATTTTCAGACACGTTCTGCCATCCGGGGCATGAAGTACTTACAAGCCGTTGAGCGATATTGTGAAATGACGTCGGGAGATGCAGTTCCAGTCTGGTTCTTGTTCTGTCACATTTTCAGTCGAGTCTCCCAGAATTGTTGTGTGTGCTTGGTGTGATTTGCATTTTCATGTTTTCTTGTTATTTTCTTTGTGATTTTATTGATCAGGGAGATCATCAGAAGATGAATTGGATCGCATCTGTCAATCGTCGATTCCCTCCTTCCTTCTCGAATGGATGATCATCCCAAATAACAACACTTTGATCACTGAAGTCTGTCCTCCTCCACATTCCCATCATTTTGTCCAGATCGGAAATTGTCTTCTTTTGATGACATCCTCTCTTCGATCTTCTTCCATCTTCCTCGCTCACCACAAACCCAAATTTCTTGCATTCATCAATCATTGTCTGAATCCAATGTTCTCTCTTCTCTATTCCTCACTTCTCCCCCAACTGTGTCTCTCCCCACATCCCCAAATCTCCAAACTGCCGCTCAAAGTGCTCTCCAGACAAGCAGGCATCGCGTATCAAATACACGCTTTCCTCCAAACACTCGAAATCCCGTCTGTCTCGACTGAAAGCTGGTCGAAGCCAGACACGTTCGTCGGACGGCTGTGTGGAATGCTGACTGAACATGTCTCACAAATTAGGTCACTCTTCACCGAATCCACACCAAACGATCCAACCATCTCTTCTCTCTCCACCACACTACCCGAAGACTCCCCGCTTCTCTTCAGAAACGCTGTGTTGGAAATGCTCTGTGAAGGATTCTCGCTCATCTGGAATCTCCTCGTCGGCTCGAACCATATTGTTGAAGAAGTCTGTCTTTTGTCTCACATCATCATCCAGAGTCTCATCACCTGTGACTTTGCTCCTCTTCTGAAAGCAACCATCGTCACCTGTCTCGATCTGCTTGATCTCACCAAAAGTGGATTAAATTGTGTTCCTCCAGACCACACTGATCTGCTGGTCAAGATCATCGACAGCTCGTGGAAATCAACAACTCGCTGTCTCATGGGCGGTAACTCGACACTATCTCAGCTCGTCGGAAACACATTCTCCGATGCTACAGAGCTGTGCTCTCTTTTGGAGCGGACATCTCGCCATTCGCCGCCCACATGTCCCGCTCATCTCGGAATGATCGCCATCCTCCGTTCCAAACTCCCATTCCTGGTTCCTCGAACAGTGGAGGAGAAACTGGTCATCCGAGTGATCAACGCATCCAATCCGACAACAGTTCCACCAACACATGGATGGTTTCACACGTATCTCATCAATTCTGTTGAACAGCTGATGAGAAGACAACGACACGCCAAACTGCACAAAGAAGAGTGGAACAGAACCCGAATGTCACAGTTTCAACACGTGTTGAAGCCAGCCCAGCAGTATCTGCTATTCATTCTTCAGCGAGAGGAGTTCATTCCGAACGACAGCTCAAGCGACAAAGATCTGCCAACTCAAATTGCGAATCTGCTGATGCACACAATTCTGCTCGAGAGGGATCTATTTGAATATGGTGAGATTGTGGAGACAGGAAGAGAGGAGTGGGAAGTGGGGTGGTTGGTGGAGACGAGTAGCCAGAGGTCTCTCGCACAGAGACTGAAGTCGATTGGAGAAGATGACGAGAGGATGAAAAGGGACGAGAAGAAAAGATGGAAGAAGAGAGTGGTGAGGCGAAGAGAAGCAGGACATGAAGATGCAGTGGAAGGATGGTTGATGAAGCAAGATCGTGGAAATCGAATGATGATTTTGAAATATCTTGAATATGAGGGAGAGGAGAGTGGGATGAACACGCAATACGGGAAGGATAGATGGAGATGACAGATTAGAGTACGGATGCGTTTGTTCTACTCATCCCGCAAGCAGCGTATACGAATGTTGGTGGGACACACTGGCCTCCTTACAATCGAGCTCAGGACGATCCGGATTATGCGAAGAAATGCGACGAAGCGGACAAAGCAGAAGGGAAAGACTGGAACACGCCGAATGACGTCCAACTCTATCAACAAGGACTGTCAGGCGAACACAGAAATGGAGATTGCCCACACCGAATCATCCAGAAACGAAGAAATCTCCACCGAACATTGCACTGGAAAAGATACTAAATTGATCTGACCCTTGTTCAGTCTTTTCAATTGTTTAAGACACTTTTTATCTGTCTTGGACAATCACTTCACCTTGGTCTGTCAGATTGATGATATTTTCGATGTCGAAGGGAACTCTGAGTGACACAATTTGATGAACATACAAAATATGGGCTTCTCAAATCCCCTCTCGACCTTGATCAACTCTTCATCCAAGTGAATGATTCTTCTTGTCCTTACAACATTCATTTTCTCGATCGACGGTGATACTATCTTCCTTGAATTCGGAGGTTTGAACAAGACGTGTTTAACTCCCGATACAGCGTGTCATTCACTTGACCAAGCTGTGAAGCACGCAAATTGGGAAAACGTCACCGACATCGTGATTCAAGGTCACGCGGAACTGATTGGGGAAGTTATCTTCGATTCGAGTGCCGATAAATTCAAAAAGACGACACCTGGAGATGTTTCATTCGCTTTGGTTCGTGGAAAGCATGTCCTCAGCTCCAACACTGATGAATACGGTCTGACTGGCCTGGGAACAATAAAAATCAAAGGCACAAGCAGTACAAAGATGACTCTCATCCTCGCCACTTCCAATGTCTACCCTGAAGACGTTTCCTTTTCCATATCATCTTCAAGAACTCCAGGCGGGATAAAGAAGGAGTATGTGTTTCGTGTGGAACAATATGGTGTTCTTGAACTGAAGACCCCGCTTATTTTACAACCACTTCAACTCCCGTCAACCACGACATTCACGAAGCTGACATCGAAATTCGAGACCGAATCATGGGACCAAAAGTCTGCAGCGATCATTGTGGAGAACGGGACGATAATCGCAACGAACGATGTGGTAGTGAATGACCCAGAACTTGGTGTTCTCATTCTGAAAGACGTTGACATCACAAAATCCAAGGTTTCGATCTCACAGGGATTTGCTACCTCATCCCACAGCCTTGTCCCGAAGGGGATTGTGTGTTCGATCCCAGAGAATGCCACGGACACATTCAAAATCACAATTTATGATTCTGGCAAGCAAATCAAGAATTCGAGTGATGATCTTGTTGGAATCGACCTATATCCACTCGACCTTCATCTTTCTGGGAAATGTGCTGCGTATGATTTTAGGGATATCGACAAGAAGTTTCCTCTGAACAACACAGACATGACAAACATCTCCAAAACTGCCTTTGTTTTCCCCGAAGTGACACTCTCTCGCTCGAACCTCAAATTGCCCACGAAGCTTTACGGAACATCGAATGACCTTGGCAACTATCTTCTTGCTGAATTCTCCTCCCGAACCAACTCCCTGGGAGTCGCTGCTCTTCGCCGTCTGAAAGTGAGCATTGCCCCTCGCTATCACACCGAAGATGCCGATGACAAGCTCATTCGCTGGGATGAGATGACGTGGTACGTTGGTCTTCTCGGCATGTACAGAGGGAACGGAGGAGTTGAAATCACACAATCAGGACAGTCAGACTACGCTGTGGCAGCTGTTCCTCGATCAAATGTGGGGATCAGTGGGGAATACACAGTGAAGATGGAGTTTGGGGACCAGGTGAGATATGTCGGGTGTTTGTATTCTGGAGCACGAAAGACAGTTGCCATCACATCGCTTGCTCTTCTGCTCGCTCTCCTGCTTGGTTTCTAAGACAATCGCATCCATGAAGGTTGAACATCTCTGACACGAAATTATCTTTTCTTACAGACTCCTTTTGTCGACCTCATTTCTCTGATCCATAGTTTCTGTTTTTGGTCACGTGTCGTGAAATGATTTCGACACTGAACATCTTCTTTGAATGGCACTAATTGTGGTTGTGAAATGAGTGAACGACAGAATGAAGAATGAAAACAGAAAGAACAGAAAGCGTTGTGGTTATGCTTCGTCCATCCGAATCTCTGTCTCTCCCCCACTCACCTGAGGCTCAGCCACAACTTCCACTGACTCAATCGACACAGCATCACCAGCTCCACAAAGCCGAATTGCGAATCGGAAGGGGACAGGAATGCGAGAGAAGAAGGTGTGCTGTGTCTGTCCATCCTGGCTCAGTCGCAGTGTCCTCTTCCCGTCTCGCCCATCTGCCTCCAACACCACTCGCTGGCCTCCTCTCCCAGCTGCACACGCTGATCCAGATTGGACAGTATTGTTGTTTTGGCGAGCATTTCGATTGTTTGATTCCACATTCCATCCAGCTCCACCCACAAGATCCACAAAATACGATCCGCTTTTCACTGTCGCAGTCTGAGCAGATGCAACGATGCCGATTCGATGACTGGCTGTGATTTTCTGGAAAGTGAAAGTGAATCTGACGACAACGTTCCCAAACTCGGCGGAGAGGAGAGTGTGATACCCATTGTTGTTGTTGAGAGTGAAGACTGAACCACTCAGCGAGTATCCATCTGCTGGGAACCATTCGATTGCTGCTGCTCCCACTTTGCTCTGTCGCTTCATCTCTTCCTTCCTTCTCGCCTCTTCTCTTTTTCTCTCCTCTTCCCTCCTCCTCTCCCTCTCCTCTCCTTCTTCGATGAATCGCTTGTGTTGCTCCGCCTGCTTGTTCAACTCAGCCATCTTCAACTCGTGCTCCTTCTTTCGTTCTTCCTCTCTCTTCTTCATTTCTCTCTTCATTTCTTCCTTGAGCGTTTCCATCTCTTCCCTCATCTTCTTCATTTCTTCTCGCTCTGCCTTTCTCTCTTCCTCCATCGCTCTCCTCTCCCCACTGACATCCACCCCAATCACACCCACTTCTTTCCGTCCTCCAGACAGCACATGCGGGAAATGAACTGCCAGAATCCATCCAGCTTGTCCTGTCACTTCCACATCCACATCCGCCGAGCTCTCATTCTCTTCCGACTCCCGAGCTGAGCACAGTCCGAGCAGCGTGTTTTCCATCAAGTCCAGCGCTGATTGGCACCGACTCCCCAAACTCCATCTATCTCGACTCTCTTCCTCGTTCTGTCCTGCCTGTCCTGGTTTCTTCCCTGATTTCTCTTTCTGCTTCTCTTTCTCTTTCTGTTCATGTTCTTGTTTCTGTGCTGATCGAAGAGCTCCTTTCAGTCCAACACACAACTTCTCCACAACTCGAAGCAGACCCAAAACTTTCCCGACTTCCTTCCCAACTTCCTTCGCACCCTCCACACACGAGCACACCTTCTCCACCACTCCCCCACTCAGCACTCCCTCCACATCCCCACACGACAGACTCGAGTCACACACCAGCCTGATCAAGAACACATAAGAAAACAAAAGAAGACAACGGACAAGATGAGAAAGAGAAGAGAGGCAGACCCAACAGCGTGTGTCGCGGGCACAGACAGAGTGGGATCAGCGTGCTGCAAAAAAACAACACAACAGAAACGACGAGAAGAGATGAAGGAGGAGAGAGGCAGACGTGGGTGAGAGAGAGGAGCGAGGGAAGCAGGTCGCTCATCTTCTTCCGCTTTGGATGCAACACACACCCCACAACCAGAGTCAGCACACTCGACGCCACGTTCTGCCACAACAATCACACAACATTCACACAAACAGGAGAAAGACGAAGAAAGAGGAAGAAAGAGGAGGAAGGAAGGAAGACAAACGAACAAGAACGGCGAGCATTCACTTCCCAATGTCACACACAATTCACTCACAAATCCCATCCGCAATCCCATCTCCCCTACTTCCTTCATTGTCTCTCCATTTTCATCTGCATCAACCCAGAACAGCACAGAAACAATCAGAAAGATGGAAGAGAGAGGAGTTCAAATGAAAAGCGAAGTACCGAATGAAAAATATTCCAAGCACGAAATAAAAAAAGATCATTCATTTTCAGACCTTCTTCAATCTTGTTCTGCACTTCGTGTAAGGTCGAAACTTTCTCCTTTTCTGTTCCACTTCGATATGCTTGCACTGTTCGCGAGAAGAATGATTGCTGTGAATATCATCAGGTGGATGTTGGAAAAGGGAGATAGAATGATACTTATTGGGTTGTCTGACGAATAAAGGCATCGAGATTGTCCAAAAACAACAAAACGAATAAGTCGAACTAAGAGAGGAAAACGGGATCCAAACCAGCTTATTGGATGGTACACTTGATGTGCCATGTGATGAAATATCGTTCGATGATGGTGCGGTTAACATCTCAGATTTAAACTAGATCAAGCCATCACAAAAAGTTGTGATTCTCTGCATTTGTGAAAGGCACAAATCGAGCACACGATTACAGAGTTTATCGGGAGGGATCACAGCTGACATTATTGGTCTCTCAAACCATACAAATCGTCAAGAATTGTGAGATAAACCTCCGGATCTCTCATGACGAGTGGACAAATCAGCCAGCGAAACAAGAGGTCGATTAAAGAAGATAATACCCTTCCGAACTCCAAAATCGTACGACACCAGACTTGTGCTGAACGAGTTCGTGTGACAATCCGAAATTCGCCCCATCACCTCAGCCAGCGACCCACAGCCAGAGGAGAGATACACGTCACTTCCCGACGGCGCGGAACTGTCGATGAACTGCACAGACTCCATCTCGAGCGCGGAATGCTTGAGACACAGACACCCGCCGTACCCGCTCGCGTGGGTGATGACACACTCCATGAACACGCAATCGCTGATCGAGGTTGTCGTCGTCGATGTCACACACACAGCTCCGGAGAATGCTGATTGTGCCGATGTGGTCATTCTGTAGAAGAAGCAGCGGGCGATGGAGAGGCGGGAGGAGGACAAGTCTGAAGAGCTGCCCCGTAGTCAGCCGCCACGCAATCCACAAAAGAGCAGAGTGTGATCGCCAGGCTTCCGTGGCCTGTCGAGCTGCTTTGGACGAAAAGCGCGCCTCCATTCAGCCCTTCGATGGATGGTGCGGAAGGAGCACTCGCTGAGCCAACACTCCCAAATGTGTTGATGTTCAGACACCCTGTTCCATGCAAATGCGATGTGCTCAACGTCACTTCGGTCCCAAACAACTTTTGGGAAAGGCCAGTCGGAAGGCCAAGTTGTGATTAGAAGGTGCCTAATCCACGAATCAGGCGACGTTCAGAAATATTAGGTTGATGTAGCACGTGGAGCTCGATCTCATCAGAAATCCCTTCTTCCTTCAGTTGAACCAGAATCTGTCTTCCTCGATTCCAAACAGCTGGATCGGATTTCGGCCACTTTTTCATTGCGGGTAGAACCCAGTTAATGAACATGAGTGTGATTCTGTCCGTCTCGAAGAAAATGAGACTGTCAGTGTAAGTCAGGGCAAACGACGAAGACAGTCCCAATTGTGACATCGGTGCCACGAACGGGAAGTGGGTGGCAAGCACTCCGAGCAGCCAGGCGAAATCGGTGGAAGCGTCAGTGTCTTCAAATCGGTGTCGCTGTTGAAAAATAAAATTCAGAAACCGTTGAATTGGACGCAAAAAATGGTCAGTCATTATTTGATTGAAGGCGGCCCCAGTAGGTTGATTTGGTCCGTAGAAAACGATGCGTCTTCCTTTGGGCATGTTCAGCAGGAAAAGGCCCACGATCTTCATCAGAAAATAGTTGGGATGAGGTGTGAGATGGATTTCATTGAAATAAAAGGCGTTTGGGAGGAATTCAAAGAACCCTGACGTCATAAAATAGATGTATTCGTAACCGGAGAGATATCTTGCAAAGTGAGTCAGAAACGAGAGTGTGGACAGTATAATTGCTTCATTGGAAGATGTCAGGAGCAGAACGAGAGATTCAACGAAACCAGTGCAGGATCCATCTGGAGTTGGAGCAAGTTCGAAGAGGATCTGGTTTGCGGGCAATGATACGAAAAAGTGAGACTCGATCCACTCCAAAAGAGCACACGCCTTTTGTGTTGCTGCATCATCCAGTTCGCTTCTATTTTTAAGACAGGCAACGAGTGAGAGAAAGAAGCGCGAGGTTTGTTTGATTGGGAGTATATTATTGGGGTTAAATCTCAGAAACAAGCGGTTTGAATCGCGATGTCGATTTTCTGAGAATGAGGAGTTTCCCATGGTCGATGTTGATAGAATCGTGTTGGATTGATCACAGGACCCAATACATTTTGATTCACATTTCACCTCAACCTATTATTCCTCTCTCAACCTCATTTTTGACTCTTTTCTCTCCTTTCACAATCTGAGCCTTGTCCTCACATCCTGTCATTTCCCCAGAACCTCCTTGACTCCTGCAGCGCGAACTCCGTTTTTAAGCAGCGGGACGATTTTGAGGATGTCACCATGTGCATCAATTGCTTCAGTTCAGAGATATAAGCAATTGTGTTCAAGAAAATGGCGGTTAGATTCTTAAATAGGGTACCAGAGAGACAGCGATTCTTCGAATGAAAACTCAACAATATCACTTGAAAATCAAGTAATATTACCACCCCATCATTTGTGGGGGATCAGTGGTCTGTTCTGTGTTTCTATGCCGGCGAGTGACAGCCTGGGCACAGTCGATTTGTTCGAACTCGGATTGTGGCGTTCCTCACTCGGATATGACAGTGTGAAGGTGTTTGATGTTGATCTTTCGATTATTCTGAGAGAGGAACAATGAGAGAGGTGAGAATGACGAATACGAACAGGAGAAAGAGAGGACAACTAAACAGTTTGTCAATTGAAACACACACCATTCTATCCCAAAATTGGGTCAATTTTGGTGTGAGGTGCTTTCTTTTGTTTTGTGACGAGGCAATCAGCACACTGAGTCCCGCGAGATCACCGCTTTCCTCGGTTCGATCTTCTGCGTCTCAAAAGTCATTGCTCAGTTTCAACGGGAGACTTCCTTCCCAAAAGGGAACCCATCTTTGTTCTCATCACGATATTCCAGATTTTCACAATAATCTGACTTATCTTTTGCATTCTGGACGATGAATACGGATCGAATCGGGCGATTGGAGTTCTAATGCAAATTCTCGTATCCGAACGAGAATTTCATCGTTTCCCATCACAATCCGGCTGGAAATCAAACAAAGACGGTTTAGAAGGACAACCTCTTCTGTGTTTGGCTGAAAGTGAGGAGCGACTATTCGTCGTCATGGTGAACCTATCCAGACGATGAGAACCAAAATCCTTTTTGTTTGCTGGTGTGGGGGAACGAGAGAAAATGGGGGCGAAGGGATAAAAGATTAATGGAAGAGTGAGGAGAATGAAGAAAGTGAGAAGAAACTGTCGATGGGAGAACAAGAACAATATCAGAAATGTTCGAGCACACCTCAAACATATCATGGATGGCTGTAGAATGGCGGGAGCGAGGGGCCCATCCCATTTTGACGAGAGAAACGAGACGTGTTGTTGAGATGGTCCAAAAGTCGAGATTGGGAAAGATAATCTGGTCATAATGTTCCATTCAGTAACGCCAGGAATTGTTTGGAGAGAGGACGGTTAATGATTTGACATTCAAAGACAACAGCGTTGAGAACGACGAACCCAAAAAATGAAACCATTTCTGGACTGTTGGAGACGATCCCACACTCTTTTAGTCGGCAACAGCAATCAGCGTATTCCCAACATCCGATGAGAGTGGGTGGAATCATTGTAGAATGATTCGAGAGAGTTTGCGTCGACGCGTCATTTGAGATGTAATGAATCACATTCTCATCACGTTCGATCCCAGAAATTGTGATATGTAGTGACACTCTTTCACAATTCTGACGTCATAATATCCATCCTTAGCGAGTTGCTCCATCTGCTCGATGAAGCTTTCGAATCCTTCCAAAAACAGTGCTTGGATGATCCGTTTCCCAGATTGTGCTATTTCTGGACTTTCTTTCTTCCAATCATCCGGTGAATTGTTGATGGTGATGAGAGTCGTCCAGAGACAACCGTCGTTTTCTCCAGATGGAAGACAACTTGAGAATGTTGTCACAATTGGAGAAGCAAGAACGACCTCCAATGTTGGGAGATGATATGGACCAATTTCAAGGAGTGTGCTCAACAGAACCATGAAGGACTTGAGTAAGTCTTCATTGAAGATGTGCCGATTCGAGATCAGAAACATCAGAAATTGAGACGATGGAAGGACGACCTTCTGAAAGATCATTTCACGATGAGGCTACCAGTGACGATGGCGATGAGATAGTCGAACAGTTTTTCATTTTCCGATATTAGTAATGTGTGAGGTTGAACAATCGCTAAGACATTGGGGACGAGATCTGATTTCACGAGAGGAAGTATCGTAGTGTGAGAGGAAAAGCACATTGTGTGGTGGAGGAATGATAGCGCTGCAGTTACGACAGTCGAGTTTGGAGTAGACAACAGAGTGAGAATACTCTCAAGGAAGCCAGAGGTTGATCCGGATAAGGAGGGAACGAAGTTAATAACGAGTTTTCCTGCGAAATCTGCGTAGACCAGATCCTTTTGGAGGCTCTTCAGCAAATGGACAGCATTGTCTTGGAGGGCATCATCAAATGGATATTTCTCCTTCATAAGGGAAACCAGCGAACAGAAAACCCTTGATTTCTCTTCGGATGATAATTCTGAGTTCGGGTGGAAATGCAGAAAAGGGTCTTGAAATGTGTCCACTGTTGAAGGTGATTCCGGTGAGTCAACCAGACAGGCATCACTTGATGTGTTTAAGGCAACACATACTTTGTTCATTGAAAGAGAGAATGATCGTCCCATCGTTCTTTCTCTCAGACAATCGAGCTTCAAATCGGTTCAATTCACAAATTTGTCGTAGAAATGTTATCAAGATGAAGTGAAGAATGATATCAACAACTTATTCGCATCGAGGATATTGCTGTTTAGCGTGTTCCATGTTCTGCGAGATTATCTCTCTCTGGATCTGCATGCATGCAACAGTCACTTCCTAAAAGCAAGCTCGAACGCAGATGAATCCCGTCATTCCGAATTGCGGAAGAGGAAGAGCTCAGGCTCGGATGGCAGGAAGAAGAGAGACGATGATTCTCGTTCACAGGGAAGAGAGAAAAAAGACATTCATGTTCCGAAAAAAGACATATCGAAACAATTGAAGGGCGGGAGTGTTTCATTCAAGGGTGACGCCGCTCAGCTCAACGAGATACGATTCGTGTTCAGAAATCTCAGAAATCGTGACCGAAGAGCACATCAAGTGCAGACCAATCCGATCGTGTTCCATCAAAGAACGGCTGAACATCAGAAAATGACAATTTTGGAAGGACACACCCTTCTGATTCTGTTGGAATTGATGACCGAGGATTCGTCGTCAGGAACGATCCAGTTCGTACAACGAGAACATTCCCACAAATCAGATCACGCCTCAGATAAATCGTGGATGGCTGCGGCATGACATGAATGTGTGGTGCACCCCAATGAGACGAGAAATGCTAGATTTGTTTCTGTGTTGGTCCAAAAGTCGAGATTGGGAAAGATAGTCTGGCCACCTTGCACCGTTTAGGAACGGGATGAATTGTCTGGAGATTGCTACGTCGACAGAACGACAGCAAAAGACTGTTGCCTTGAGAATGACGAACCCAAAAGAGCAAACCATTTCTGGACGGTTGGAGGCGGTCGCAGATGGTCTGTTCGTCTGCGAAAGCAATCAGAGCATTCCCAATATCGGAAGACAGTGCGTAGAATCATTGTCGAGTGATTTGAGAGAGTTGGCTTCGATACGCCTTTTGGGATGTGACCAGTCACTGTTCGGTCACATTCGATCCCAGCAATTGTGAGACTAAGCGACAATAAAAAAGAATACTGACGCCAAGATTTCCGTTCTTGTCATGATTAATCGTCTGTTCGAGCGTGTCTTCGAAGCCTTCAGAAATCAGAACTTGGATCGTCCGTTTCCCAGATTGGGACACTTCCTGGCCTTCTTTCTTCCATTCTGTCAGCGAAAGTTGGATGTTGTTCAGGTTCTTATACAGGCAAAATCCTTCCGCGTAAGTGAGGCAACTTGAGAATGTCGTCACAATTGGAGAAGCAAGAACTGCCTCCAATGTTGGGAGATGAAACGGACCAATGAGGATGAGTGTGCTCAAAAGATTCATGAACGACTTGAATAGGTCTCCATTGAGGACGTGCCGTTTTGAGATCAGAAACATCATTAACTGAGACGATGGAGTCACAACCTTCTGAAAGATCATTTCACGATGGTTGTATTTGTCGACTGTAGTGTTAATGCAAAGTCTCCATACAGAAGATTGAGATGTGAAGTTGAGACTATCAGTGATGATTCCGATGATTTTGCTGATTATCGTTTCATTTCCTGCGATTGGCAGTGTGTGAGGTTGAACAATTGTTAAGACATTGAGGACGAGATCTGATTTCACGAGAGGAAGTATCGTAGTTTGAGAGGAAAAGCTCATTGTGTGGAAGAGCAAGGATAGCGCTGCTGCAACAATTGTCGAGTGGGGAGAAGACAATAGAGTGAGAATACTCTCAAGGAAGCCAGATGATGGTCCAGCTGGAGAGGGAACGAAGTTAATAATGAGTTGTTCTGTCAGGTCTAATTCAAACCATCCTGTATGAAGGTTGTTCAGCAAAGAAACAGCGTTGTCTTGGAGGGCATTGTCAAAAGAGTATTTTGATTTCACGAAGGCAACAAGCGAACAGAAAACCTTTGATTTGTCCTCAAACGGCAATTCCGTCTTCGAATCGAAATTGAGGAATGGTTCACGTTCTGGGACGATCATTCGATCGGAATCAGTAGAATGAGATCGAATAGTTCTGATATTTAGAGATTGAAAGAACCTATCGTGTTTTATAGACTCTGAAAGAAGATCATGCCCATGACTGTATTTTTTGATTGAGAGGAAGTTCTCTTCTCAATCTCTGACAACGGTGTGCGAGTTGAGACCTTTGGAAAAGATGGGAGGCTGAAATTCATCTTGAAAACTACTTCAAATATACAAACGATTCGATTATTCACAAAGTCTTTCAAACGCAAACTCAAAGGGTTGGATCAAACCGTCAAACTATCAATTTCCGATAACAGCTTGAATGATGCACTTATTCTACCTTATATTTCAAGTACTGCTTTGTCAGAAGCAACCCTCGCCTTCATTGCGTGCCCTTCTTGACGCCCGAACCGCTGATGCAACAAACCCAGAAAGCACATTTGTCACCGAATTATGCATTCCGAGCGGTCAATTTCTCATCACAAGCTATTTAGTTGAATCAGACACACTGAATCTTCGAGGAAATAAAACAACAATCATGCATATAGAAGAAAGAAGAGAACCGTCCAGACCGGAATTAACAATTGAAGCGAAGAATGGAATCGACGCTGAAACATCCACCAACACGATGTTTCTCTTCTCAAATTCCACCATCTCGTTATGGGATCTCTCACTGGACAGTGGTGGGATGGGAACGACAGTCGCAAGATTGAGCGCGTCGTGTGTGTCGATTTGGAGAAGCCGGATCTTGTCGAACGCAGAACGGTCGCCGTATGTGATTGTTGGTGGTGGGAGTGGAGGATGGGGATCAGTGTCTCTGGTTGATAGTGTTCACGAATCGTCCAGTCGCGCTATCCTTCTCCCGCTGGTGTGGGAGTCAGAACGGGAAAAGAGGGAAGAAATGAAGAGGGATGGATCGGGGGAGATGAAATCAATCTGGGTGTCGGCAAGTGGGCTGATAGTGCAGGATGTTCGCCTGATCGTTGGGAGCGGACCACTTTTTGGGAGATCGGAACAGAACCAGAGGGAGCCAGGAAAGGACGTCGAAAAGGTTGGGACGAGGCTGATTGGGAGCAGGATTTGGAACACAACGAGCGGAGTGGGAGAAAGGAGGGGATTGGGAGTTTGGGCAGGAGAGATCGAGGAAGGGATTATTGGAAGTGACGTTCGGGAGAGCACCAACCATCTGTGCGGAACAGCGATGCGAGAAATTGGGAGTGGAGGATCACAGTTGTCCCACAACACGTCCTTCACCCGCTGCCACACCCCATCCACTCCCAACGACGACCCCAACACTGACACTGGCAACCCCCAACACTTCACAACACAAACCATCCTCACCAACAAAACCGACACCTCCCACGTGTTCACGCTCTGCACGTTCAAAGAATGCGCGTCGGACGAGTTTGGAGGAGCCATCTTCACATTCAACGACGGAATCAAACTCCAAATCGGGAAATGTTCGTTCGACTCGTGCTCAGCTTCGTCGGATGGGGGAGCGATTAATCTCAGTCCTCCCGAAAACGCTCAATTCCACTTCCATCTCTCGTCATCCTCCTTCCTCAAATGTTCTGCCTCTTCCTGGGGAGGAAGCATCTCGCTGTATGGGATTTCTGATATCACCATCGAAGATTGTGCTTTCCTCGATTCGTCCATCGGATCGTTTGGAGGTGCCATATATCTCCACAGTTGTCCATTCGGAGCATCACCTGGCTTCTCCAACACTCTCTTTCAGAACTGCGAACAAAAGAACTCGGACAAGGGGGGTGGAGGAGCAGTTAGATTGTGGAATTGTACTTCATCGAAGTTCGCATCCATCCAATTCAGGTCATGCTCTGCTGCGAGAGGGTATGGACACGACCTTCTTTTCCGTGACTCGCCGTTCACGTCGAGCTCGTTCGCGGATTGTGATTCAACATCGTCGACCCCTCATCGTGTTTCAGATGAGACGACAAACTCGGTTTTTGACAACAGCTCCTACCTCAAAACAACGCCTTACGAAGCATCAATCCAATCACTCACCTCGGAACTGACCGCCGCTGACGCTGTCACTCTCAAACTGACATTGAGCAAGAAAGTGACAGGGAAGGTGATTGTGGTTGTCGATAATTCAGACGCAACACGACACGAACTTCCTGACACAGCGCCAAAGATTGTTCGAATGCTGATCTTCACGTTCTCATCGTCGACAGTAGGGACGTGTTCAGCCTCAGTCGGAGAGTCGGGCATCCTTCAACACCCTCTCTCCGACTACAAACTCCTCGCTGCCTCCTTCTCTGAAAACAAAGTCTCCATCCCATCCGGTCTGACCATCCCAGTGACATCAATCATCCTTCTCACCAGATGTGTCCTCAGCGAGAGCAAAACAGAAGTGGACATCTCCTTCTCAGGATGGGACATTCCCGAAGGACACCGCAACTTCTTTCTGAACAGCGGCCCAGTTATTGAAGTCGCTTTCAACAATGATGAGTATGGAAGGAGTTTGGGAAGCGCCACAGCGGGCGTGAGCGGGAAGAACGGAGAATTGACGGAGAAGACCGAATATACGATCACAAAAATCGAGCACATCGATTGTCTAGCAACTCAAATATTCACCATGGGATTGACGATCAACGTTCCAGAAGCAGCACGTCTTTCGATGGTTTCAGTGAGCAGATTTGTGGATGCGAGAAGAACAACGGTCAAGCTCTCATTCGAATCAATCATGCTTGAAGCGAACAAGAAACACATTCTGGATATCGAACCAACTGATTATTCCGAAGGCACCATCACTCGCGAAGTTTGGACAGACACCAACGGGATTCTCTTCGACGTGACAGAGATTCTGTATCCGCTGAAGACAGATGACGAAGAGCGGGCACAACAGCTGAAGTTCGGTGGAACATATCGAGTGCTGTCTTTGAGGGCTTCAGATCGCACACGATCTGTTATCATTTCTGACATCGAGTTCACAATCCCCAACGAGCCAGAACAACACCCGCTCGTCTGTTCATATTTCGGAAGCACTGACACTGAGAATTGTGGGCAATCGAGCAATCCGTGCTCGTCTCTTCTTGTTGGATGGAAGGCAGGACAGACTCAACAGGAGAGCCCGGAAGATCTCGTGGAGTTGGGGGTGGAAGGGGAGGTGGAGTTGGGAGGAGTGTTGTTTGTGGGAGAGCGGAAGCTCGCTGTGTGGGGAGGAGAAAGAGGACAAGTGTTGGTGGAATGGAGAGACAGCTGGAAATCACCAAATGCGATTGAAGTGAACGGAGGACAAATTTTGATCGTCGAAGTCACAATCCTTTTGGGCGAACCGAAAGAAGGCGGAGGTGAGAAAAAGGAGAGCTTCCTGATCCACGGAGGGGGAGAGGTGAGTCTGGAGAGCGTTGTGATTGGAGGGTTGAGAGGCGGTCGAGTGAGGATGGGGCTGGTTGGGCTGTCGTGGGGGTCAGCTGAGCTTGTGGAGATCAAAATGGATGGAATTGATTTTGGGGATGGTGTCCGTTTTGCGGATGTTCGGGGTGAGAAGAAAGTTGTGAGTCTTTCAGTGAAATCGTTGACAGCTCGAAGTGTCCGAACACTGAATGCGCCGCTGATCGAGTTTTTGGGTCGAAAAGAGGAGTCAGAGGTGAAGATGGAGAAGATCGTGCTGTTGGAGACGACACGAGAAGAGGATGGGGAAGGAGTGGGAACCGATGCTCCCAGAGTGATCTCACTGTCGACAATACAGCGAGAGACTCGAATCGCAAATTGTGTGTTTGAAGAAAGCAAGACGAAGAGGTTATCGGATGGAGGAGATTTAGGAGGAGTGCTGTTTGTGGGAGTGGGTGGGGAAGGAGGAGGGAGCGTCCGTTTTGAAGACTGTCTGCTGATCGACACTGTTCCGAATGGGAAAGGCGGAGGCGGAGTTGCTGTGGTTGTCTCGTCAGGGACGTTCAGTGTGGTGTTTGAGAGATGTTGGATGGAGGAGACGAGCGTGACTGGGATGGCATTCGAACATTTGAATGGACTTCCGATTCGGGGAGAGAAGAGGAGGGTGGTGTCTGGAGGAAATGTGGGAGCGCTGATCATCGGAGAGAAGTCGCTTCCGATTGTTGTTCGTTCGTCGTCACGATTCTCAGGATGCTCGCTGAAGGTGGACATCGAGACAAGCGCTTCCATATCTGGCCAGAAGAACGAAGAGAAGTTGGAACTGTAACATGCCATTCAACTTCCACACCGCTCACCCACAATGAAGCAATCCCACCACTCACCCACAATGAAGCAATCCCACCACTCACCCACAATGAAGCAATCCCACCGCTCACCCACAATGAAGCAATCCCACCACTCACCCACAATGAAGCAATCCCACCGCTCACCCACAATGAAGCAATCCCACCGCTCACCCACAATGAAGCAATCCCACCGCTCACCCACAATGAAGCAATCCCACCGCTCACCCACAATGAAGCAATCCCACCGCTCACCCACAATGAAGCAATCCCACCGCTCACCCACAATGAAGCAATCCCACCGCTCACCCACAATGAAGCAATCCCACCACTCACCCACAATGAAGCAATCTGTTGCTCCATTCGACAGACAGACCAACTTCTTCTTGTTTTATTTCGTTGTTCTTTTATTTTTTTTCTGTTTTGTTTACTTGTTCAGTATTCTTTTGATTGAAATCATTCTTCTTGGTGTCATTCCAAATCACCTTTCCTAGTTTATTTCCTTCCTTCATTCGTTCATTCATCCATTCAGGTCCCGAAGAATCTGTCTCAGAGACGTTCTATTCTCACAATCTCTGTGCCAGCTACTTTCCTTTCCTTTCTGTCATCTGTTTATCGTTTTCATGGAAGCGACATAACTTGTCGGTAACCGTGATGCCATCATCAGAGACCGACATTAGATTTTCTCTTTTGTTTTTCCTGTTGTATTCTTCTCTCACATCACTGGACTTTTTTATGTGACAGAATCATTCAAAGTGCTGATATAAATCGGATTCACAACTGACTTCATCACTTTACGATGATCATGTTGATAACATTATGAAATGTCATATGTGAGAAAATTTTTGAAAACTTGGGACAGCAAGCCCCCGTACCACTTATCAAAAACTTTCGTCTGGTGGATAATTAGTTGTGAATGAGCATCATTCGGTGGTTGATGACTTGTTTTGGTGCCTCTAGAGGAAATACCACACTTTTTTTCTATTCTCATTTTCTCACTATCTAGTCGTTATATTGAGCGATCGGTGGATTTATTCTAAATAAAAAGGAACAATATGTTGAAAGTTTCTAATAGAAATCAGTTTTGTAACCTAGATCGATTTTTCACCCCTTTTTTTGACCTATGATCTATCCGAAAAAAATTACAGATTTATGTAGTCAGAGTCCTCCTCATTCAGAAAGTTTAAAAAAAAACCGAGATACTTCGTTTTTACGAGCTGGGGTACGCTCCCAAGTTTTCAAAAATTTTCTCACATATTGGGCGTCGTGGGTGAAGACGAATGAATCATTCCCCCCAGATGCCAGGATATGGGGACCACGATGTGGAAAGAAAGCTGGAAAACAAGGTGACGTTCAATCTTCAAAACTTCATCGAAGAAAGCAAGTTCTGAATCGGACGGAGGCCATGTCCCCAACATTTGTGTTTCGGATCCTTCTTCAAACTCGTCCTGAACAGATGAAAACAGGATCCTCTACCTCTCAGTCGTCTAGAATGAAAAATTTGGATGGTCTAACCGTTGGGGCAACCGATAAAAATCCGATCGAACGATTCAACAAACTTCTCGCCTCATATTCAAACCCAACCGAGTTGTATCGTCAATTCTATCAAGAAGATCTCGTTAATCTTCTGGAGAGTGTGTTTTCATTGCATTCTGTCACATCTTTCCCCTCGTAAGGATTTTTGAACCACTTGAAAGTTGATGAACGACGAACTCTCCTTCGTCGTTTTGGTGCCGCCATGTCTCAACGTGACCTTAAAGTTCGCTCTTTCCATCCATTATTCTCCCCTTCATGCCTCCTTCTTCACCAGGACATCGATGTTGATTCGCTCAAGAAAGTCGGTCTGTTTCACTTTTGTTGATTGTTTTAGTGTCGTGTTATGAAGATGTGCTCACTCTCTTCCACGCTTCGGGACTTTCACATTCGATTCTGAAACAGATCCAGCCGAATCAGACCAACAATCATCGACTGGATCGACTCTCCCAACTCTCTGAAATCTTCCCGCTGGTCTCGATTGAGCCTCTCTCAACAGATCTTTCATCTCTTTTCCGCAATTTTCTCTGCAATCCTCTCCCATATCTCGAAAAGGACCACCCGAGTGGTCGATCCTCTTTCTCAGCGTTTCTGGACATTCTGTGCAATGAAGTGATGGCATGTTCCATTCTTGGAATTGGTGATGCGGTGTACAAGACTATCGTCACCAATTTCAACACCTTATCCGAATCCATCCGTCTTGAACAATCTGAACATCCCGACATAGACTACGATTTTCGAGACTTTCAAGTGATCACTGAAATCTCACAAAATGAGACTGTTTGGATTTTCATTGTCTGTAGACGTATTTTAGGATCCTGTGAAGAGAATCGCCGCCTTCATCAATCTTTTCCACCCGCTGGCTCTTTCGATAAAATTTGGTGACATCAACCATCCCATGAATCTTCTGTCTCAATGCCTCCAACACACTGCCACATTTCTGAATGGTGTGCCATTTTGATCATCCTCACTCTTTCATCTCTTCCTCAGCCCATCCCGACCTCATCGACTCGTTTCTCGAAACCGTCGATGTCTCCTCTTCTCCCTCCGACACTCCCTTCCGTCACGATCGACACCTGAACCTGATCTCCGCACTCAGCCAGTCTTCCTCTCCTCTCTTCACCAAACTCAGCCAACCGTTCCTCGACCCAACATTCCCTCTCCACTCCCTCCTCTCCCCTCGCTCGTTCACCGACCCTGCCAGCTCGTTCATCCGCATGGCCAGCACAAACCCTGCCTTCTTCTGCCGCCTCGTCGAGACGCACGCTCGACGCATTTTGGACATCGCCAATTCCACAGCTTTGAGTTCAGTTCGAGTGGTGTCCGACTCACTGTCTGGATCGTACTGTCTGGACTTTGGTCGAGCGACACCGAATTGGATTGTGCTACTCAAGACAATAACAGAAGCAAAGCTGGATCTGACACTGAACAGCATAGACTTCAACTCACTCCCGTCATCTCTTCTCACTCTCCTCGTTCTCTCTGCTGCGAGCACGAACGACGAAATATCGAATACTGCTGTATCTATTTTCTCGAACCAGTTTGGCCTGTCCACACCACACACCGAAACCCTCCTCTCTGCTACTCAGACGACATTCCCTGTGACAGATGTTTTCCCTCTTTCACATTATCAGGAGTCTGGAGCGTCAGACCACCTGCGCCGTGGTTCCCAGTCGATTTGTGCCGAAGCAGGTCGTTGTGTTGTGATGCAGTCTCGCTGTAACATTTCAGAACAATTCGAATCCCGTAACTTCGCACAGATGCTTGGGATTCCTTTCGCTGGTTGTCTTGTGATCGGGCTTCACTCGACCACAACACTCCCTCACTCCTTCCCCTTCTTCTCTCCCGAGCTGTGCCGATTGTCACAACAGCCAAGTGTGTGGAACGACAGCAGCCTACCATCTCCACTCACTGCACTAACAACACTGGCCGACATCGAAATCAGCCTCACCTTGCGCCGTGTTTCAACTTGGCACCCGAAAATGAGTCAGTCAGACGCGAGGAGAAGAAACACTATCTTTCTCCATCTCTTTCCATTTCTTGGACCAGAATCACAAACCCAGTTTCTTTCGTTACTCAACACCTCATTCAAATCAGAGCAACAGAACACGCACAGCTCTCTCGATCGAATGGTTGAATGTTTGGTGGAGATGGCGACAGTGAATTCCGTCAACACTCCCATCGCTCTCCTCACCGAAATGAGAAAAGTGGTCGAGCTCGTCTTTCGTGAAAATCAAACAACATCATTCTGTGGAAATAGAACCACACCTCAATCATCGCAATTCGAGAAGTCAATCATCGAGAAGCTGAGAACAACACAGGGCGAAGAGAGATGGAGGCTTTTAACACAGCTGGCTGTGTTACAGAAACCACTGCTCCTCTCCTGTGAGATATGGTGTGATCAATCATAATAATAAGTTATCAATGGGTAGGCCTGTAATAATGAACATTCAAATGAAATCTTTCTCGGTTGAGAACCGAGAAACAAATCAAGAGTAAAGAGAGAAGTGTAGGAACTTGTACGAGTTCTCTCTTTGAGCTCAAGAGGCTACCCCATTATATTCCCAAGTGCTACTTCCCAGTACGCACTTGGTTCTGGCCAGAGGCCGGGAGGAGCAAAAAAGGTAAAAGAAACTCCAATTCCCATTGGAGAAGAAAACCTGTGGGTGTGGCAGAGAGGTTGATGAGAGGAGTAGTATAGTAGACGATTTGGGAACCAGATTGAAATAGTCATTGAAATCAGAAACGAAAAGTCAATTCCGATTGACCATTTCTAAATCTTGTATTAAAAGGAATTTAGGCCATTTCAATGATGCCAATATTTGACCTAAATTCCAGAAATATGTCCAAAATTTCGACCTCATTTTAAGCGTCAATTTTGAAGCAAATTTTTGATACTTTCCAAAAATGTTGTCACTTTTTTCGATGTTTTTTCACTTTTGAACTCGAACAAAGTGAATCCAACTTGAGAACCACTTCGAAAGAAATCGAAAAAAATTCTAAAATGTCGGGGACGGAGTAAGTCATCGATCAAAACAATCCTGATGAAAATCGGTTGAGAATTCGCGGAGTTACGTACCGAACTGTGATCAAAAAAGTGACCAAAAAGTCGATTTTCAGATTTCGCTACTAACCACTACTTTATGTCTCAAATTCACCTCAAACATCTTCTAAAATTACAAAATCGATTTCGAAAGGTGAGATTCGCGATAAAAAACACTTTTTGGAAAAAAAGTTTGATCCGACCCATTGAGGATTTTTACGAGTCGAAATTTTCGAGATACGGTATGGACCCTGTCTTCCATCATCTTTCGCTCAGGAATCGTCCTCTTATGACGCCTTTTTGTGTTAGATTGGATAAGAACGCCTTCTGGCGACTTTAGGTATGAACCTTTTCACGTCACGATCCTTCGGGCACTTTTTTGCCAATTTTCGTTTTTAACGTTAGATCTTCTAAATTCTTCGCATTCGCGTCCTAGCGACGCTTTTTTGAGATTTCCTGTTTTCCCACTTCATTAGTCCTCTTTTTTTGCACACACCTTTGATTCACCACATGTTCACCTCACTTTCAGTCACCGTCATTTTTGTATGTGTTTTCACATATCATCCTCCCTTTCTCACCTTCCGAGGAGGGAGTGGCTGAATTTTTTAACACTTTTGTTCGGTACTTTTTCTATAAAGTTGATTTTACGTCTTTTTCCCCATATCTTGTCCGTATGTTTTATACTGGACTGACCGAGGTGACCGGTCACTTTTTCCGAAAAAAGACTGACGGTCAGTGACCGAGAGTTTCAGAAATATGGGTCAGATCAAAACAGTTTCAGGAATGAACGATGATGTGAGAGACGAAAAAAGTTGGTTTAATCCTATGTGGAAGTTCGTTTCAATTTATTATTCCATCGAAACTTGAAAAGAATGTGTATTGATTCAATCTGAGGCTTCAACCCTCGACATTACAAGAAATGGGTATGATCGTCCAACATCTTGATTAGCCTTTTGAAAGAATCAACTCTTTTGTCCACTCACAACGAACATAAATAAATGTATATCTATGAAAGTGTGGAAAATAGAAGTAAACTGTTATGTTGTGAGGGGTGTTGGGGAGAAGTGGAGAGCGGACTGTATTCTCTTCCTGTCCTTCTTCTCGTCTTCATTCCCTCATTCTGCTCCCTTCCTTGTTCTGTTTATCATCCTCTTTATTCTCTTCTTTCGTCATCTTCCGCTTTCATTCGAGTCAGTTGTTTCGCTCACTTCCTTTCGGATCCTCTCCTCATCTTCCCTCTGAAGGCGATCATGTTCTTCTTGTTGTATTCGCTCATCATCCTGTTTCTGGCAATGTTCATTCATTTCGCACTGTTCACACTGTGTTGACAGCTTGGAAGGTCACGTTGCACCAGTGACACCTGTTCGCATTCTTCGCCCTCTGCATCCTCCTTCCATCACCGCAGAAACACATTCACCGCGTCATTACTCGTCGTGATTGCACGGCATCCTCTTTCTTCTCCTCCTTCCTCTTTCAGCCATTCTGGACACCCATCCGACCCGTACAGATCGAAGGTCACCGGAGTGGAGGGGCTGAACAGGTGCTTCGACATATCGCGGGAATAGACTTCGTGTGGGGCGATCAGAACTTCAGTGCATTCGAAGAGATGGATGTTTGGCTGGACCATCGAGAGGTTGGCCCATGTGGTCATGTGTTGGATGAATACGTAAATAATCATGTTCAAGAAACCAGAAAAAGTATACAACTTTTGTTTGTACAGTTCCAAATCTCGTTTCTTTTGGTATTTCCCTCGTTGCTCGGTGTTTTGGATGGAGAGATCCTGCAATGACCATCTTGCAGGTCTTTCTCTCGTGAGAATAGAGGGTCGATCGGCTGCGATGCTGTGTACTTCACTCTCGTCGGAATATCCGTTTTGGGGGCCGTGATCTCCTCCATATCCCAGATGTTGGAGATGAAGCTGTTGTCGACCTTGTTTCCGCCTGAAATCATAAAATGAACCATCAACGTCCTCACATCAATCGATGCGACATTTTGAACCGCTGCTTGTGGTACAGGGTGGAAATAGGTGCTCATGTTATACTTGTTGAGATTGCAAGGCGCAGCTGGGATTGACAGAAGAAACACTGTGAAAGACATTTCGTGAAGGGCAGAGGGGATGAATTGAGTGCATGTTGAGTGTCAATAGCGCGTTTTGGGAGGTGACGATTCAGTCGTCACAACCGACCAAGAACGTTGGGAGAAGGAGGATGCCCACAGCTTTTTCTCTGCAAGTTCTGATATCCGACCTCCAAAGACCGTCACGGAGTGAGACACGGGCGAATAAACAACCATGTTCAAGCTGCTTGGTGATGTGGTGTCAGCACTCGTTCGTTGTTCTCTTTACTCCATTATCTCCAAATCAAGCGTGAACGGTGAGAAATATTCTGAGATTGGTGAAACAAGCCATGAGTAGAAGTAATGTGCAGTGTCAGCGGTGTCGGATCGTAGTGAATTGTGATAACAGGATGATCAAAATGCGTTGTTTCGTGTCTTTGGTTTCACAGTCTCAATCCTCGTTTTGGTGAAGATAAAGATCAGTTAGTTTGGTTTTGGAAGAAAGAGTCTGCTTCAGTAGTGATCCGACCCTTAGAAGAAAAGTCAACTGACACTGACCGAGCCTTTGGGCTCGGTCAGTCCAGTATAGTATGTTTGTTTTAACAAAAACTCATTTCAGCACATTGTATCACTCATCTTCTTTGTTCCATTTCACCACTTATCCGTTCATAAGACACTCTCATTTACCTCATTTCACAACCCTTTTTTCCGTCGTTCACACCTCACGCGCACATCATTATGTCTTCATTGTTTTTGACTTTTTTGCTTAATTTGACAAAAAGAGATTGAAACAAGGTACAATGAAGTGAGCAAGTACAATAGTGAATGGTGAAGTGGATGAAGTGAGAATTGAGGTACACTAATGTGTTTTATGAACGCGTTCATCGAAAATTCGCATAAAAAGAGCAAACAAAAGTGAATGAAGTGAGAATCAAGCGATAAAGTGAAGTGAGGGACGAAAGAAACGAGGAGAGTAAAAAACGACGAGATCAAGGTTACAAAATGATTTTTATGCGCGAACGAAACCAATGTAGTCTAATCCATGTGAACTGAGTTTAGAAAAACATACTTGTGAATCTTAAAACATAATTGGAGAATTGATATTGAGCGGGCACTGTGGATTGTTTCTATTGTGTTCATAATTGAATTTTAGAATTAGATAAATAAAAAACAAGAGAATACCAGTTTGGTTCCAGTTGTGAGACATCCTTTGCGACCATAAACAGCAACGCTTCACTCGATTGGATGGTCACTCTTCAGTCCACTTTATCTGGTACACAAATTGATTTTAAGAAAGAATGAATGTGGAAACAGAGGATACCAGTTTCAATCCTTCAGTGACACATTCTTTCGAAGTCTAAAACACCATACTGTACCTCAGAGGTGAGGATCATTGACATCGAGTTAACTATGGGTTTTAAAAAGTGAACGAATAATAAAACGTGATCATACCGGTTTCACTTCGGTAATGCCACATTCTGTGAACGATAAACCGCGATCGTGTACCCAATTCGAAGGTGACTGTTTTGATCGTTTCGATCTGGTACACTACTTGTTTTTAGGAAAGAATGAGCAAAGAAAGTGAACAAACCGGTTAATCTCCAGTCGGATCCACATTAATTAGAGTCTAAAACACTGAACCGTACCTGAATGAAGAAGACTGAAAAAGAGCAAAATTGAGTCCGAGAATGAGTTTTATCAAAAGAGAAGAGTAAAAATGAGAAAGTCAAAAGAGGGAGAACATGAATTCAAGGTCAATAGAAAGTAAAACAAAGCGGCGTACCTTCTGAATCAAAATCGACGATCGATCGAGAAATTTCGAGCACCAAAAAGTTGATCAAAAATTTTAGAACTCATGTCAAACTTTAATTTTGGAAAAAAGTGAGAGACAATGAAGAGATAATGAGAACGAAGTGACAATGAAAATTCTAGAGTGAAGTGGAGAGAGAAAAGAGAAGACAAAAGTGATGTGAAAATGACGGTACAAGAATGAGTCTTAGGAAAAGATTAAACAAAAGAGAACAACCTTGAAAAATTGGTCGGTGAAAGTCACTTTCGAAAAGTAAGACGCGATAGTTCATCGACGTCGAGAGGATCAGTTGGTGAGAGGTCAGAAAAGAAATTTAAAAGAGATGAAAGTAAAGAAGAGCAAACAAGTTATTTTTCAGTCGTGAAACAACATTCGAAACGATAAGACGCGACGGTCGACCAGATCTGAAGGTCACTTTTCGGTTTGATCGGCGTTGGTTCAAAAAAGAGTTTTAGGAAAGAATGAATCAAAGAAGAGAACAAACCTGTAAAGAATAAGTCGGAAAAGAAAATGCTGATGATAAAACAATGTGAGGTACCTGAACGAGAGGAGAAGAAAAAAGTCAATGATCAAAGACGAGAATGAGTTGGCAAAAAAGAAAAGAGAACAAATGTGAAAATAGAAAGAGAAACACACCAAAATGAAACGGTAATGAGCAGTCAGGAATGAGAAGGGATGATCGAGTCCCATTGAAGTACTTTCTCTGATCAAACAAGACTGATCGAACCCATCGATGTGAGGATCGAAGTCTCGGAAGATCACAAATGAGAAAACAACGAATGAAAATTTATTTTTGAATTTTTTAATTTGTATTAAATGAATCCAACTGAAATGTACAACGAAAGACGTCGAGTATGTTCAGAACAAGCATTAATTGAATCAATGAGAGAAGAGAACTGTTCACTAGTCTCTGAGTATGTCAGAAATAATGTGCCGGTGACGTATGTTCATGAGGGAATCAAGAATTTTAATTTCAATGAAAGAGCAAACAGAAATGAATCGACAAAAATACAATTCACAGATGATTGAGAAAATGATTGATCATAATCTCTCAACAACCAACGAGAATTCGGCAGTGATTGACTCACTTCAGAAGACAACAGAAGCACACAAGTCAGCGATATCTTCAATCCAAAAGTAGTCAGCACAAATGGATCAATCACGACACCAACAATTGGAGGATTGATCAATGTGAATGGAGCGAAGTGGAACATATCAGAGGATCACTTCCGAAGTATCCTGGAACATATCCGGCTTCAACATTTAAGTCTGGCATATCAATCTCACAATCGATTGCAGAAACTTCAGGAATTCAGTTCAATGGTGATGGAATTATTATGTGGTCACCGTGTGACTCACCAGCTTTGTACTACTACGATGAGGACACAGGTTCAGGAGTGTTTTCAATATCCACAACAGGAAGTTTTTCTCAGTTGTCAGACAGAAGAGTCAAAAGGAATATTGAACCTTATCCCGATGTTCTTGAGCAACTGAATAAAGTGGAAATCGTGCAGTACCAATTCAACACATTCGACTCGAAGATCAACAAAGTCACAAGACAAATAGAGAACGAGACAGATGAAGAACATTTGAAGAACTGCAAAGAGAAATGTGAATGCTTGAAGAAGGAAAGTGAGAAGAAACACATTGGAGTGATTGCACAACAGATCCAAGAAATCTTTCCTGAAGTTGTGAATGATTCCAATCAGATTGTCTTCAAGTTGATTACGCAGAACTCTCATGCTTTTGTGTGAAAGCCATTCAGGAATTATCCTCTATCGTCGGACAACAACAGTCAATCATCAATGAACTGATCCAAAATATAATACACTGACTAATACCATGACGTAGTCATACTAGAAATGCGAAGCATTAATACTCAACATGAGATCAACCAGAAATTCATAGGACTCTCTGATTATTTTTCCATTGATTGTCTCGGTTGTTTCCATCTCGATTGATTCACCAGAACTGTCTTTGAACCAGATCTTCACAATTGATTGTCGAGTACTTAATTCCCACTTCTTTCGCTTCGCAATCTGTTCGTTACAGAAAGCAACAAATGAATCATTGAATGCATCAGTCTGAATCCAATCACCATGGATTGTGATGTGCTGAGGAATATCCTTTGAAATGACTGTTGTTGAACCATTTATTTCTTCCCTCACATGGATGAGTTTGCAGTCGAGGAAATGAACATATTTTTGGTTTCGAGAATTGGTAAAATCAGGAGAGAGTTGAGCAGTGTGAGAATTCTGGATTGAGAAGTATCGCTTCACCATTTGGGTTTTCTACAAAAATAAAATATCATATTTATTCAATTTAATACCCTCTCTTCACTTCTTCATATGCTTCATGAAGTCGGCGATCAATGACATATCGCACTCGTGGTTGTCCATTCTCAATCCAGAACAACCAATATGTTGCTTGATGTAGTGCTAGAATTGGAGGAGGAGGTCCATCTTTGGCTGATGTGACATATGGATCAAGTTCTCCCTGATTGATTGGTGTTCCTCTGTAGACAATATTCACTGATTCAGCTGTCGAAATACCTTCTTCACCACCAGCAATTTCACTTCGATCTGTTGGAACCATGAATGTGAAACATGTTGCATCTGTTACTGGTTTTGTTCTCTTATATTCCTTTGCTTTATAGTCAAACATTCGAGTTGAACAAATTGAATTCTCAAACTCTTCTGTTGCGGAACAACCAATGAAGTCACCATTCACCATCATCATTTGATAGAACTCTGGTGATATTGTTGACATCGGAAATTAGGAAAGTTGGATCCAAGCATTTCGAATTGACCAACATAGTGAGGATTTCTGAAGACTGTACATTCGTTTGGTCGTTCTGGGAATAAGCACATAAGATTCATGAGATTGTTGAGTTTGATACTGATGTTTGATCTCACTCCCATGGCATTCGCTTTTTGTTTGGAATGATTGTGTGTCAATTCTTTCTGCTTTCATGACATACAGAGTCTTCGAATATGTGTTGAAGAGTGATTGTTTTGTTGCATCAGTGATTTGATATCCATAGCAAATTGTTGAGACTTTGTCCACCGAAGAGGATTGAACAGTGCAAGTGAAACTTATAGCTCCAACCTCAGCGACTGTACTGGCAGGTGGAGCATAGCTCCTTTTACTGCTAGCTTTCAGTACTGGATTTCCTATCTGTGTAAATTCCTGTGTTACTGGAGAAAAGTCCCCATCAGACATCAAGAGCATGTTGGTTTGATCCGACATACTTGTCAAGTCTTTATCTGGAAACAATTCACGGCAACCTTGTGAAGATTTTCGAATGACAGTTGAATGTTGAATTGGACAATACACAAGTGAATCAGTTGTCAAGTGAAATCTCAAACGTAAATTACCAAAGATTGAATTGGGATACTGATCGAAAGTACTCAATGGAAGGAGATTCACAAATGGAATAACCAAAGGAATTGTCTTAGTGAGCTTATTTGTGGATTTATTAACGGGAACATGGTAGAATCACACACACTCTGATCCATTCTCTGAACATTTTCCCAAAGACTGTAGCAGTGCTTCATATTGTTTTTCTCTTCGTACGACTTGAATGTGTGATACAGAAATGATTCGTGAACATGATTGTTCTGAAGTGAATTGTCAATAATGTTTCCATGACTGTCAACGAGTCTCATATCTCGAATTGCATCTGAGGATGATTTGTATCCGACGAATATTCCGGATAGTCCGACGTACTCTCCTGTTTCACTACTCGTATATGAATATGGAACAGTAATCGTGAGATCAATTCGCAAATGACTCTTCATAAATTCAGTAACATCATGACCGTCATAGCACAATGGAACTTCAATCTCATCTCCAATTCTGCTTGGCATGGGAGGATTTGTTGGATGAACTTCTTGGATGGAGTAGATGTGAGGTTCTGAATCCCACTGTTTTGGCATATATGATTGCACTTCAATTTGTTCGATTAATGTCGATGTTGGTTTGGATTGATTTGATCTGATACTTCTCATTTATAGAAAAATAAAAAATACAATATCATTATTTTCTTTTACTGTTTTGTCTCTACATGATTCCCAAATCTTTGTGTAACGCCTTCAGTGTGTGATTATGATAGTATTCGACTCTTGGTTCACCATTACTAAAGCGTAACACCCACCACGTTGTGGCAGTAGTAGCTAATATTGGTGCTGGAGGATGAGTAAATGTTGTCATATCACCACCCATTAGACTTGTGTCGTAAACATTGTAGTATGTGTCAAGATTCCCTTGATATATTGGTTGAGATCTCAAAGTGACTGGAACATTCTGACCTCTGGAACTGATAGAATCATTACAGTTTGTTGGACATCCACTTCTCTGTGTTGAGAAGCACAAAAGGAAGTCAGTGTTGTCATGAATCGGTCGCACTCTTGTCATTGTTTCACGAGGATATGTATCATCACCGGAGAGTTTCTCTCCAACAAGAGAATCCGTCAGTGAACGCTCCAAGTCATCAGGCACAGTCAGATATGAATCAAGGTTGAGAGTCGACAATGCGAATTGGTAGAAACGAGCTCCAATAGTTGTTGTGGGTTGTTCTGGATAGTACTTGTTGAGTAGATTCACTTGGATATTCTTCTGCATTGGATTGTGAAAACAGGTGACTTCATTGTCGTAGTGACGGAAGAGAAGCATAATATCCTTGGCATTCACAAGTACCATTTGCTGAGTACAATCAATTCCTGTTGCCGTTGGTGTCTTCTGAAATGGATAAAACGAAATCTTCTCTGCTGGAATTGTTCCTGGTCGATTTGTGTACATCTGCTTCAGATTCTCTTTCGCAATGTCTTTAATATTGTATCCAGAACTCATACAATACACATCATCAATTTTATAATCAAGAATGTTCAATGATACATATTGATCCATGTATTTAGGTTCTTGATTCACGACATTGGATCCATTTAAAGTAATGTCTCTTGAAACCGATGGTTGGAGAAATGATTGACCAATTTGAACGAAATTCTTTGTGCATGAGGCTACGAGATTATTCAGAAAAACGGGACGATGATGAATACAAGCTTGAATTTTGTCTTTTATATATGGTGCTGTTGTTCCAACTACGATTGATGATAGTGTATTTTTCAATGTCAGTTCAGGATTCACAGGGCAGCAGACAAAAGCATCCTCATTGATGTACACACTCAATTTCAGATCACCGAAGAGACATCTTGGATAGTCAGTCATACCTGAGAAAATGAGAAGATCTTCAAGATTGATTGACACACGGATTGGCATCAATACTGTCACATAAAGTACTAGTTACTTTTGTTCCTGTGAAGTCTGATAATGGAATATAAACACCAGCAACAGATTCATCATGATTCCAAGCATTTTGCCATGGAGTGTGACAATGTTTTCGATTCTCCAATTGACTCTTCGGTTTGATCATATTGTAAATGTGTGATTCCATGGATACATCATTAGTTGTTGTACTGATGATTCTCTGATTGTTGTGAAGAACTGTAAGATTCCGAAAGATTGATGCCGAATGTTTGAGTCCAACGAACATGAATATTCTCTCATTCATCAAAGATCCAATATTTCCTGATTCCCATTGCCAATTATTGAGTTTCAATGTTGTAGTCATTGTGAATGTAATGAAGGAATCATCGATTTGACAAATGTCTTGATTACCAGTCAACGGAATGATTATTTCCTGTCCTTTATAGAAGCGTGAGTTCTCTGATGGTTTCAATTCCTGAATCGAAGTACTGTGTGCCCCATCATTCAGAAGGTAATTTCTGTGATGTTCAGACATGAGTTGCTGCTGTATTTGACCAATGTCATCTCGAGTGTACTTGATTGATCCTGTAGTGTTTCCAGTCAATGATGATGCTCCTGTTCTTTTGTTTGTCAGATGCGTTATATGTGAGTTCATTTTATCAAAAATAAAAAAAACAATAATGCTTATTTCTTTTTCAGTTTCTTCGCTTTCGGTTTCAGCTTTTCTTCTAGTTTCATTATTTCTCCTCTGAGTTTGTTCGCAACTGCTGTGTTTCCTTCATTAATTGCTTGCTCGTATTGCGCCATCTTTTCTGCATGGATTTGTTGATCCGACTTCACATCTGGAATCATCTCAACACCTGTCTGTGCGACCTTAGAAATCAATGGTCCAACAAAGGGATGAGATTCAGAAATGGAGCTCCAACTCTGAGTATATTTTTTCCGACTGCTGCTAATTTTGATAACCAACCTGGTGCCATTTTAGGAAAATAAAAATATTCGAATACTAGTGAATTATTATCCTTTGAATTGAATTTTGGAATTTGAAGAGCGGCATATCATCATTTGAGAATCGTCCATTTCGAGGTGGTTCATATTCAATCATCTGCGGTTTTGTTGACGATTGATCGCCTTATTTTGTTGATAAACGTCCATCATTCCTCCTAATCCATTGAGTATTCCACCTGCTGTTTGTCCGAATTTACTGTTCGTTTGAGAGAGCAATCCACCACCGACTTGAAGTAATGTTGGAGCTAGAGGTTTGATGAATTGAAAGAATTGCTTTGATATTTTGAGTTTGTTGAAACTTCCTGGTGCCATTTATGTAAAAAATAAAAAATACAATTCATTTATAATTTATCTCGGGATTTGCCTTTTGTAAGAGAAATGCCATATTTGAGGATGGTGTTGTATGCTTCATTGAAGGCGATACTCATATCTTTTCAACCAACAAGGATCTTGAAAATGGTTCTAAACACTGGGAGTTTATTGAGACATAAGCACTTGTCAGACAAATCATCCAATTCAATCACCACATCATTGATCCCAGTGAGTGGCAATCAGTGCACATAAATCACTTTGGTTCGTGATCAGTTTCTTTGATGGTTCAATGAGATTGTTCAGTAGTTTCTTTTCACATGCGAAAGCATTCTTGTAGACGAGTAATAACTGATCTTTGAACGCTGAAATATTTGACGTGTACTCTCAGTGGAATTGAACGGCTTTGAATGGGGCTGATGGATATGTCTCGAGTGGTGGATCATAGACACCTGGAACATTCTCGAGTTCAACATTCGCGCATTGTTCATTACGATCTTCGAGTTTGATCTTCCGAATTGGATCCTTTGTTATCGATGATGACGTTGTTGGTGATTGATGTTGGCACTGAAGAAGAACTTGTGTGTTTTGTAAATTGACAACTTAGAATTGGTTGCATCACTTTCCATAAAAATAAAAATATATATTAATGTTTTAATCAGACATTTCTTTCTGTTACTGAACATATTGAGAGTAAGCAGGCATATTCCCAGATTGGTATTGACCGATATCTTCATCTGTTCTTGTTGCATATGCTTTGCGTCAGAGTACTAATCTCTGATGCTATGGTAGCATTATGTCTACCAAGGAATGTTTGCAAATTTTCTTGATTTGTGATGAATTCTAGAAACTGTGGATACACCTGCTCCTTGAAATCCTTTCTTTCTTCATTCTCTGATGTCCTTCGTTGGTACTGTCGAATCCTGAAAGATGTTCTTCGGCCATCTGTCCCACATTTGTGATGCTACTTTCGATTGAATTGAATTGAACACCATATCTATTCTTTTCCCAGTATCTGCTGGATTATCTCGACTGGCACGAGTTATTCCCAATTCATTTGTCATGAAGTCACCAGCTTTCTTCATTATTGCATAAGGTTGTTGTGATCTTTGTGCTTGCATGTCTCCATAGCTGATGTCTCGAAAAGTGGATGGTAAATCGTATGATCCATTCTTGAGGAAATTGAGTGTGAAGCTTTTGATTCTCCTTCCGAATTGGCGATTAAATGCTGTATATGATGTCTGTTTCGCTTGTCTGGTGTTGGATTCATTGCGTAGTATGTCTCTTTGACTGGTCTACTATTGTATGGGGCAAGCATGGCTCCATTGACTGCAATCAAATCTTTCGTATCATTGTCGTAGACCATGACGTCTGGGATTTTTCCATGTTGTTCCATTAGAACAGTCCAATTCTGTCCAGTTCTCTTAATGTACTCGCTGATGGATAACTACTGAGGGCATCGTTCCATCTGGTCTGAATATCATCGTCAGCATAGATTCTTTTCATTGCAGCTTGTGTCTCTGCTGCGTATCTCATTTTGGTTTCTTCTCTTGTTTTTCTTTTGGTTGGTTGTACACAATCTGTGGTATCATTGACATTTCATACAACAAAATAAAAACCAAAACTATATTTTAATTAGAGTTAAATCACAAATGAACAAATCGAATCAATCATTAACAGCATACGTGAATGCAAAATTGAGTGAAGCATCTAGTAGGAATGTGTCTCATGAAGTGCAATCACAGATTCATCCAGACTTGAATTTCAATCGCAATAGTGTCAATGTCCTCGTTGGAAACAGAGGAAGTGGAAAAACCTTTAATGCTCTTCGAGAAGTTGCCAAACTCCAAAATGTTAATGTCAGAAATGAACTCTTTCACCTCTTTGTCTTCGTCACTGATAAGAACATTGATCCAACCTTCGATAAATTCAAACCTATCCTGAACGTTCCTTATGTGAAAGTGAAATACGATGATGCACTTCCTTTCTGTTGGAACTCTCTGAATCAAAAGCTGCGTATGAAGAAATTATTGACAATCAATGGCAGAACAGAATCACTGATGAGTGTCGAGAGAATCTCTTTGACTCACTTTTCATTGATGACTCTCAGTGAAGAATCTCCAAACGATTATCCTTCTTGATGACTGTCGTAGAATCCTAGGTGAACGTAGATCATCCAAAAATAGAATGACAATGATGGACCTATTACTGGAGAATCGACAACCGAAATTCACTTTCTTTCTGACAATGCATGAACTCTTCAGTTTGTCAGCAGACATGAAGTCAAACATTGATTCGATGTGGATTTTGGAGGATTCAACAAAGAACGAATCAGTCGAGTCTATCCTCAGTTGAACTCACCAATTGATATTCAACAATTCTGGAATGTCTACCAAAGAAAACAGAAATGTGAAGCAATCATTCTTCGATACAATACTGATGGAGTTGCACTGAATGAGATCAACAAAGATGGGTTAATCAGAAGGGTCCGTTAATTCTTGAATAAGGTTGTTGATGGTCTCATCAAGACTTCGAAGCCCTGCTGAGAGTGTCTGTCAACGTTCGAATTGATTCTTCAATGTCTGATAATCTTTGATCAATCGAGAGTGAATTAGGAGAAGGAAGCATCAACATATCGTTTCTCAGTGCTATCTCACCTCTTATTTTTGTTATTCTGTATCCATCAATTTGAATCATCCTATTCAGTTTCTGTGTTGTGTACTCATTCAGTTCTTTTTATTCTTCCAAGTATCTTTGTCGTGGATGTTTTCAAAACATTTCTGTTCTGGATCAAACGGTTCTAATATTTTCAGTGATGTCATTTAAGGAAATAAAAATATTTGAAACATTATTGAAAACGAACAAAGTTCTCAGATCGAAGATCGCACTACGCTAGATTGAAGCGAACGAAGTTCTGAGGTCAGAGAAGACCGAATTCAGCAATGAATTGTGGAGTTAAGTCGTCAATTGACTCAGCATGAAACTTCGTGTGTTGGATCGGAACGTAGACAACTTTTGACAGACAAGGAGACCATTCAGTAGAGTAGCTACGACATTACCGTGTTTGTATTCGATGAATTTCCACGAATTGAAACTGTCTACGCTTCTTCTGAAACTTGGCAACAGTCTTGTCCAGATCAAGGTGGATCAACAGAATGTTTCCTGGTTTGTATTTCCATAACATCTGTGTTGTCTGTTGCTTTTGGATGTTCTTTAATTGTTCTTCAACTGGAGATATACAGTGCTTCGATTTCTATTGTTTTGAGCCTGCTGTGGAGTGAACTTGTTCCAGTACGCTCGATGTGGAGTCATGTTGTAGTATTCCACCATCTGATTCATCAATGAATGATTGGCCATCTGTGTTGCATTGTCTTGGAATCCATCTCTGATTGTTCTGATCACTCGATCCACAATTCTGTTGTGATTTGTGAAAGGTGAGCTTGTGAAATAAGTACTGACGTTCTGATCCTTGAAAACTCTGATGCTTCAGCACTTGTCCATGCAGCTTCTCCATCACCTCGAATGTTGTTGATGAACTCCACGATGATTAATCAAGTCATTAATAGCAGTCTTGACTTTGCTCCATGATTTATCCAGAACAGGAATGACAATCAGGTATTTAGTGTTGATGTTAATTGCGAAGAGGTAGATCTGCAACACTGTTTTCGACGTTGGTGATTGATAAAAACGAGATCAATTTCCCATGATCCGAACTTGGGAGAAAAGTATGGTCGATCACAATTTGAGGAACCTTTCTGTCCGATGTCTTCTGTGGATCACCTGTAGTTGCTTTCGACATGAACTGCATCTTTGATCGAAATGGATACACTATTTTCTCCGTTGTTTCGGAATCATTGAGGATCAATTCTCATTCTGTCACTTTTTCTCTCTGGATTTTCCTCGGATGTGCAGCACTCCATCTGTGATCAAATTCCTCATACCAATCCTGAAATGATCTTCCCGAATGGATTTGTTTTGTGTGAGTCAGAATGAAGTCAAGATCTTCGTTCGCAATCTTTCTGTTTATCGAGGCTCGAACGAATGTGTCTCTGTTCATTTTATTGGCATCCAGAATGTGTGATGTTATAAAGTGTTCCATATGTTTTGATTATTCATTATTGAGTTCTCAGCTTTAATCTGTTCATCTTCTGAATCATTTCTCTGTTGATGATCAAACAATCCTTTCAGGGTGACTCAATTTCAGGGAGAATCTCGGTCACAGGAGAATCTCGGTCACAGGAGAATCTCGGTCACAGGAGAATCTCAGTTATAGGGAAAATCTCAATCACAGGGAAAATCTCGGACCACAGGAAGAATGTCAATGTCATTGGGGATGAAGAAAATTGTAGTTTTGATCATGAGTAGTTCAGTGGTTAGAGGAAGACTGCTACTGTCCCAACCTGGGTTCGATTCTCTTTATCGACTTTTTTTGACTACGATGTCGCAACTGTTTTTAATATATGCCATTTTCCCTATATTAAAGATCATTCTCTTTCTATTTTGAAGTAGAATCTGACATTTGTCGAGATCTGCCCACAATTCGTCTCTCGTCCGTTTCACATGTTCTCTCCTCCATCTCATGAGGAACAAAAGCTGTCAATGCAAGATTTCAAACATGATCAATATTTTAACTTTTACGGAACTAGATTCTTTCATTACAGACAAATCTCATCATTGTGGAATGAAGTTTGTGAGACAGACGTATCATAGTCTGAAGGATGCAAAGTATGTGTGTGTTTTCCATCCGACACCTCCATCGTTAACCACCGGACAACGAGAAATCACCTCAACTCATGATCTGGAATGCAATTGTGCACTAAATTGTAGTTATTCAAAAAGTCAGAAAATGGACTTTACGTTGGAATCAGATCGATCACAGTCACTCAAGAACTGAAATACTTGCTGAGCCACGAGTACGAATGCGAAAACAAGACGAAGAAGAAGCTATCAAACTTTCGACGCTGGTGTGGCATCTGGGAAAGTATTACAGAGACTCAAGGAAGAACATGGATCAAAAGCCCAAATTGAAGATATTTATTATTTAAGGTCGGCCCACAGACTGGCCCAAGATGGAGATGACACTTTCGAAAATGTTTATGACTACGTAACAAAGAAAGGGTTCAAGCTCGACAGCCGATTGGATGAAGATGGAACTGTTTCGTCATTCCTCATGTATTCCGATGCTTCTTTACAGTTGTACAGACAATTTCCTACTGTCCTCATTATGGATGCAACGTATTCAACCAACAAGTTTAACTATCATCTCGTCCAAATTATAGGAAAACACTCTACCGGAAAATTCTTTACACTTTGCTATGGGTTTCTCCAACATGAATCAGTTCCGGATTATGAATGGCTTCTCAGGCAACTCCTTGCCCACACTAACGGACTATGCAACACAAGAGTCATGGTGACCGACTCGGCTCAGGCTGAAATTACTGCTATAAGAAATGTTCTCCCCACATTAAACATATATACTCTGTAGTTGGCACATCAAACGCAACATCGAAGCTCGTCTCCTGACCCATGTGCAAGATATGGAAAATAAGGATGATTTGATTCATTTTTTAACGAAAAATGGAATGAACTACTCAACACAAATTCTTCAGAACAGTTCGAAAATGCAAAGCAGTTTTTATCAGTTGTCTCCTCGAAAATGATGAACATTGGGCCGACCTCGTGACATACCTGAATCGCCAATGGTTTCCATTGGCTGAATTCTTTTTTCCTTGCTTTCTAGACCAGTTCCCACATTTGGGAATAACCACCACCTCACCGGTGGAAGGTATGCATGCCTCCCTCAAGCGTATTCTCCCATCGCGAAACATCCGTTTAATCCAAACGATCAAATCTATTCTCCTATTCGACGCAAATCAGAAAGATGAACTGAACAGGTTGGTACAATTGCAGTTGACTACGAGAATTAACTTGCTCAAGGTTGTCCCTTGTTTCAAGCATCTATGGGGGAAGGTATCCTTTGCTGGGATTTTGGAAATACATCGTGGAATGACACCAGCCAGGGCTGCTCAACCGTGTACCAATCGGACGACCACAACAATGCTCATCCCTTGCTGTCATATTCTCAATCGATTCTACAACGAGCGCGTCCCATATCCGCTCCACCTCATTCCCCACCTTGAGGCTCTATGGAGTGGAAGAACCCGCCGATCCTTTTAATCAAGCCGCCTGGATTCGCTCATACAGCGTGGGTGACCGTTTCCAACTCATCCGCCACGCCAAGCTTCCTCCTGTTCAGCCATCCCACAATCGACACGTTATGGCTGCTTCACTCCATTGTGTGGAACCGCGAGCGGAACTGGTGATCAGGAAAGCAGAACGACTAAACAAGGCAGTTTCACAAACGAGACGAAAAAGCTGGAAAGGGAAAGTCTCACAATCCATCACAACTATGACTCTTTCAGACGACACAGATTGAGTCGGGGTAATCATTCTTTCTTCATTTCGTTTTCAGAACACCTTCACAGCTTTTATGTCAAACTTCATCCTCAACTCGTTGAACCAATCTTCCTGTCCGGTCTCTGTTCATCAGAACCATTTTTCAAAACATACTGTCGATGCTCTCAAGCCTCCAAGGCGGTTTGGAGGCGAAGAGCAAGGCTTTACATCTTTCAAGTTATCATATCTTGATTTGGTGTATTCCAATCTATCAGTCATTTTACTCATTTGTCTCTTCTCTTCTTTGTTCCTCCATCAGATGTTCGACGGACGATCCTCAAAGAAGAGTCGAACGCCAGTCCAACCACTTGTGTATCACACTCTTTCCTTTCCAATACTATCTCGCATGATCCAGAATCAACCCTGAAACAGTAAACCAGAACTCTCTCGCCTCCAAAACAAGAATTGGAATTGTCAGGAGATGAAACAACCGGGAGACTCAGAGAAGGAAGTCAGCAGAAAGACACAAAATCGACGAAGTTTGGCAATGAACTATTGTCCTTCCATTTTTATCGTTGAACAACAGGTTGACAGAATACGGACAACAGACATATTCGAAAATTCAGTCGCTCAATAAGACGTCTACGCAACTAACAACCAACACTGATAACATCAGCACTCAATTTCTACAATTGAGTACCGAGTTGCAATCGTTGGTTGCTCGAATGTAAGAGGTGATTGGAGTGATGAACATATGAGTTGACGATCGTATGAATCAACAGATACAACCGTTCATCAACCAACAACAAAACTCACAGCTGTCGACGTCCAGAACAATTCCGAACAAAACAATATAAGATTTAGCCATAGCTCCAAGTGATCAACCAGATTTTATCACACAGCTCGAAACGCTTGATATTCAAAGGAGACTCACGAAAGATCATTTGAGAGACTGTTTGAAGGCCTGTGAAAGTGGACAGACTGCAGAAGACAATTCTCTGCGGCGAACAGAAAAGCATCGATCCGATCTGACCACTCATCAATTCAAGCTTCAACTCTCTCGGAATGAAATCGAAACGCAACAACCCCCACCGATCTTCAAGATCTCTTTCGAAAATCGACAGTTTGGACAAGAAGACAACTCACCAATTGATGGCCCTCACACCAATCTCGCCCGACATCAAATGGTCCAACACCACAGACGCGCAGAACCTCTCAACCAGAGCAGAGGAAAGATATGAATGAAACACCTCGTCGCCTTTCGACACCCATCTCAGATCCTATCCTATTCCAAGAATAGCCACAATCTCAATCCAACTCAACTGATACTTTGCGCACGATCTATCAAACCCTAAAGACCATGTATTGGATCTTGAAGAAAGACTGAACCACACGTCCTTCCTAATCAACCACCTTGACGAGATTGTGACGCAAGTTGGGAAGGATGATGTCCAATCGGCCTCGTCTCTCCTTCGATCGCTGGCGACAACAGTAGACTCTGACGGGATCAGATTCGACGAACTTGATAATCGAGTGGACGAGCAGGAAGAAATAACACAGCAAACGTTGAAAGAGCACTCCCAGTTGATCAAACACCACATCACCCAACAAACTGACTCGCTTGATTCTCAATTAACAACCATCTCGACGACTCATCAACTGTGTCTTTTGACTTTGATTGCTCCAACTTATATACAATACAGTTGATCCGTCCATATCACCGATTATCAAACGAAGATCGATCACACTTCAAAGGACGCCAGATGCAACTCAGGAGTTTCGAATCGACTGAACTGTCACAGTATCCAGCGCTGATCACTGAAGTACACCCACCACCACATTCATCTTCTCCTGTACTGATGCAAGAATTCACAATCAAACACAACAAATCTCCCACTATTCTCGATAGAGGGTGAGACACCGATGAACTATTGAACTAGACATAATTCTTCGAGCTTTCGCGCAGCTATGAAATTATTCGGAGTGATAATACGGAGATCTAGTCGATATTCTGACAGACCGAAAATGAAAGGAAACACCAACACAAAAGGCCTTTGATCGATTGAACAGCATTGAAACAGCTTGCGCAAGTGCTTGAGTGATTGTTCACATTTCGTTATCTTCTTGATTCGATATTTCTCCTTCTTCGTCTGACTAACTCGAAATATCGTGTTTCTACCCACTTTCTTGTCTTTAAAAGTTGGATACCCAATTAATTCGTTGTGTGGCATGTAAAACAAGAACCGAAAAGAATGAGACAGCAAGACCATAAGAGGAAGAGAATGAAAACAAAATTGAGAAATCTCGGAGCCGATGGCAATAAATACAACCAAAACGATTTAACTGGATCATTCAATCATTGTTCTTCAGCTAGTAGTGGCCTATTCGACAGTCCACTTGAAGTTCTCGAGCGGGAGTTCGATGGAGTGGATCCGGTCTGAAATGATCATGGTGGTCTTGATGTGCGTCGGCTGAAGGTATACAACGACCTTGGATTGTGTTTAATCCAGCGAAGGGAAGAGGTGGACGTGTTGAGTGAGGGGACGAAGGATTTGATCTGATTCCTCGCTCCTCTGGCAGACAACTAAAACGAAGGAGCGTTGATTGCCTCAACCAAGCCTGATTTCCTTGTGTGCTGCGACTTTGTGTGAGGTGATGAGAATCCAGAATGACGTGTTGCAAAAGATAGCGAGGAGTTCTGACACAGCGACTGATTCAGCTTGTGCACTTTCGGCCGGCTGTTCTCCTCCGTCTTCAGCGGCTCCTGAAGGAGACTCAATCAACGACGAGCTGACGGTCGTGCCCTGAGACTTCGAAAACGCCAGCGGAGGATGATCCTGAAGACCAGGAAGTTGTGACGTGGCTGAGCCAATGATCAACGTCGTTTTGCGGGTTTGAATTGAGAATATCCTTACGAGACGCATTTGGAAGTTGCATCGACAATTGAGGGTCATTTTGAAAGTAATCAGCGCTCACTGTGGAAACAGAATAGGGCGACGAGACATTGGGAGAAGCGTTTTGAGAGGTGATGGGTGAACGATTGGGGATGGATTGTCGTTCACGCAGTACGTCCTCGCTGCATTGGCCCTTCGACACAGTTGGTCGTATTCTGGCTGGTCTGGGAACAGCGGCCGCCCTAGAATCAAGTCCGCCGAGATACACTTGACACTTCACACGTCGATCTGGCTCAAATTACCGAACACCGCACTCCCATCGTCAATCACTTAGACTTTCGGCAGACATGCGTGAATTCGAATATTCTTCAGCTTCAGATCACAATGGATGACTTTCAGTTCTCACGAAAAGCACGTGGCCTCCAACAGCTGTGAAGCAATCTGCAACAACCGAATTGTTAGTCAGAGGAATATCATCAGAGATATCAAGACTTTGATCAAAACGAAACGACACACATATTATATCAGCTGAAGGGAGAATCACTTGAAACAGCCTTGTTTCAAAACACTGTATACGTCATTACCCAACAGCTCCGTATCAAAGCAGTGGTGTCCTTTTATACATAGTCATCGATCAGCCGAACAGAGTGAACTTCGTGGGGTTGTGAGTTCGGACACAAAGATTGAAGATGAAGGTGCTATACAGAGTGACAGAGGTGATAGTTGAACGAGCCCTAATCACGGCTTTAAATTGTGGTTGAATTGATCCATGACCAACGTATAAAGAATTGCTGAAAATGAACCAAAATGAGATGGAAGCCATATTAACAGTTCTTCATCATTTCTCTCACCCTTCCTCCGCCCTCTCATCCTCCGAACTCACCGCAATCTTCGCACTTTTCTTCTCGTTGTGTTTGCCATCATCCATTCGACAGCATCGGCCGTGTGGACAATGTGTCTCGATCTCCAAGATTTTGATGTGAGTGCAATTAATCCAAAAGGCTCATCGCTGACATTGATTTCGATTCACTTTTACCCGTCTCAGAATTCCGAGTTAGCAACAGCGAAAGAGAACTCGACTTTGAACGTGACAGCTTGCAGATATTATGTTGGTAAGGTGGCATTTCCGATATTGCAAGGATCAGGAGCCACCTGATTGTATCGAACATGACATTCGCCGACATGAACATCACGTCCTCGCTGATCCAATGTGTTCGCCTGACGACGACCCGAGCCTTCGATTGTTGTGCTGCATTCGTCGTTTGATCGGATACACCTCGCGCAGAACCCGCTTCTGGCTGGCCTGAAATTGTGAATGTATGTCTTCAACACCACCTTCACGCAAATCGCGTTTGGGATGCAGGCCTCGAAGCTGTCGCTGTATGAAAGAACGTGGCCTTCGCTGAGAAGGCGAAGCGAAGTGTTAACGCGACGCCGAACAAAGAACACGACAGCATCTGAATTGTGGCCGAACGGTGGTTTCTGTTCCTTCCGCACGAGCAAGTCTCGCTAAATGTGAGCTTCACGAACTGCGAAGGCTCCTCGGCGCCGAAGGGAAGCGGAGGGTTGATTTATGTGTCTGGAGACAGCCAGCTGGACTTCTGCGACGTTTCGAGTGAAGAGACGTCGACTGGGGAGTGCGGAGGGTTTGTTTATGCCGGCGGAGATGGGAGGAGCTGTTCTCTTACGACGACACACCAGCAGATTCTGTCTCGAAATCGGACTTCGTGAAGTGCACAAGCTCGACAAGCGGGATGGGGATTTTATTCTTCAGTTCCACGTCGGCTCTGAATGGTCGAACAAAGGCGGTGCGCTGACCCGAATGGCGATTTTCTGTTCGATTGAAGAGGCTGTGTCTTGCTGGCCGCGGTGGTGGTTGCACTCTGCTTGTGCTGCTGTGGATGTTGTGCTGTGTGTACGCGGGTGGGGAAGAGAGCCGCCAAATAACCACACATTGAAGCTCGGAGGAACCATAAATCCGCCACCTCGCTCTCCCACGAACCGTGCCATGCGCAGCTCCCAGCCAGCTATCAACAGGCTCCCCATCACTATGTCCCTGTCTGGTCTGCTCAACAGCCTGCTGATTTCCAGCAGTACCCGCTTGTACCGACGTACGAGATCGATCTGATCCACAGCAAGTATGGTCTTTCCGGACAAAACCACAAACCGTACAAGCCATGAAGCAATCAGAAAAATACATCAAAATCAGTTCTGATTAGCGATTGTTCGGGAGCGGTTGAGTGTTTTCTACGAACCCGTGGCGCCGAAGGAGGAGGCTGGGTCTGAGCCTGCTATTGTCTCAGCGCTTCTTCCTGTACTCTCAACGTAGATTCAGTCAGATCTTTCATTTCTTTATCATGAAATCAGGTTCGAACGGACGCAGTGTTTTGATTCCGAAGAAGTATTCTTGAACCATGTCGTTTGTAACGAAGCTGAACACTGCCATCACCACTGATACCCGATCTGAGCTGAGTTTTTCCTAATATAGTCCATGATTTGTGTCTGAACCGTTCGGAGTGTCGTGAACGATGAATGATGACGGAAGTGGAGGAAAGAAACTCGTTTCATCACGTTTTGCGCTGGAGCATCTATTTTGATCGTCTTGTTCGTATCATCTTTCTTTCTGCCATCTTTGAATGATACAATAGGGAAGTCAGAAGAATACTTAGACCGCGACGAATGGAACGTGGTACAATTCCTGGTGGTAACTGACCTCTAAATCGATATAAAGGTATCCTTTCTTTCGAAAACTTGTGAGATAGCGAGACGAGCGATCATCATTGCCATTGTGATCTATGTCAAATTTGAATGTTTGGGTGGATCTATTTTTCTCTCGTGATGATACATCCAGACATCACGTCATCCCCACATTGCTCACGCCCGTCAGAATTATCATTGAAAAGGATGTGATGATGATGTTTTCACAGGTTGAGAAAAGAAACGGAAAACACATATAAGTTTCGGCAATGCCTGAGCTTGTGATATATCTTCCAATGAGTCAGGACTAATCCTGACACATTTCACATCCACAGAAGGACAAGACGAGACGGACGAGGGGAAACAGTCGACTGTTTTGAGTAGTGGGGCCAGCACCGAGCAGACACTCACGAGAGAAGGAGCAGCATCTCCATGGTTTGATTAGCTTGTTTCGTTTCTGAAGAGTGAGGTACCTCTTCCTTCAGTTGCACGAAGATCAGTGGATACAGAACGACGATTCGCTGCACATGCAACACATCCAAAACCTGCACCACATCTGTTTCTCCTCCAGTGGACGCATCGGCTTTTCCATTTCTGCCGACATGAGGTGCCAGTGTCGTCCCATCTGACTGTGTGGTCGCGTGAGTGCCTTGTGCGAGCGGGTGGAGAGGATGCCGCTGCTCGATCTCCAGCAGCCTCTCCGCAATCTGCGCCTTTGCTTTCCTAAATCAGTCTCCGGTTGAGCTTTCCGCATGACGGCCAAACACGGAGAAGTGGAAGGAATGTGCGTGCTCGCAGGTTCTGCAGAAGGAGCGGGTGATTGTGGGCCCGTCCTTAGATTGCACATTTAACACGTGTTTCTCCGGTTTACCTGCTTCGATGGTGGCTTCGAAGAGACAGGGCGTTTCTGGACGGTGACGTGGAGTCGGACAAACAAGCAGAGAGTGAGCTCCAAAGGAAGAGAATGATGCTAGGCTGGTCAGAAACTTTGGCAGTGTGATGATCAGCAGACAATCAGAGGGTGCATCAGACGGACGGAGGGCACTGAGAAGTCGCTTCACGAATGGGGCATTGAACTCAACCGTTTTCTCACAATTTGAGAAGAATTCGACGTTGATCGTCAAAATGCGGAGATGGTGTGACGGTGGAGCAGCAGGAGTGCAATCACGAGGAGAGTGAGCGGATGGCAGCCTTGTTTTGGACGGTTTTGTCCGACAAAGCGACGAATAGCAGTAGATGTGACCTAAGAGGGTCGATCAAGCTCAAGACATATCAGTCGACCTGTACAGTGCAAGCTTGTCCTAATTCTGTTAGAATGAAATCGATGAGATGGTTGGTTGAGATTCGGAGTTGGTTTCCTCGACCAGAATCAGTAGAATGCTTCAACGTGGCGGAGTATCCGTCGAGACGACTAGTTTCAGTGTTTTGCGACAGTGCGTTCAATGTTCCATCTGGTACAGTCAACGGTGTCAAACGAGAACGTCTCAACGAGAAGCGAGGATGAACCACATTTTGTCAATTTCAAACAAATTAATGCGATTGAATAAGTCGTCGGTTGCGTGGGGACTTTCTGTCAGCATAAGTCGCTTGGTCAGGGCATGTCTGAGGAGTATGAAGCGGTTTCTTCCCTATCTTCCCAATTGATCTTCAATCTGTAGAAGATGAAAGAATTGGTGATTCGAACAGACATGTTCAATCTTGGCGAAGTCATGGCTGATCTTTGATGTCTCGTTGCAGACGGATTCCATCCTTTCTTCTTGGCCACCCTACCGCCGGCAGATAACTTAACATTTGCATTGAGACGCATCCGCTCCTCACAACCCACTTTGAGAATGCGGAAATCGCACTTCTCATTTCCGCGTCCTCAATCCAGTCCTTCGGCA
>JARBJD010000221.1:0-126805 GCA_033064195.1 Blattamonas nauphoetae
ATTCTGTCTCATATTTCAGCTGCGGACGACCAAAGGATAAAGAGTGGCATCTCCAGTGAGTGTCGTGCTTGAGGATGGTGTCAGTGTCATCGTCACATTCACCTCGTCTTCCCCGTTCGTTGCCAACATCCAGAACGATCCCTCTTTCAGTCGAACCCAGTCACTTCAATCGTCGTCGCGTTCGCATCCCTCACCCTCGCCACGGCTGACACAATGTACATCCCCAGACCCCATCCAGGCATCACTGCCGAGCGCAGTGTACGTCTTCCACTCGGCAGAACTCCACCTGCTCCGACTGTTGCTGTGCCTGTTCCTGTGGTCGAGTCGGAAAATGTCACAAAGATGAGTCTGGGCAGGGTGTCCCCGTCGAGGAGCAGCCATCGTTCCTGTCATCGCGTGGGCACACGTCACAGTCAACGTGGCTGTTGATGACTCCATCGCCATTGACGAAACGATGTGAGTTGCCTTCGAAACTTGAGGAATGGACGCTGAATCTGTAGCGGGGTTGGAGATATGAAGTCCAAGATAATCAGACGATGTGTCGCAATCGGCAATCTTCTCCGGAGTGAGAGGAAGTTCTGCATGTTCCCAATAAACACGTCTCTTCCTTTCGTTTCGGATCCGGTTATGACGTTGTCTCGGAAGAAAACTTGGAGATGCCTGGTGAAATATCGTTGACAGTCTCCTCCATCCACTGAAGATGAGTGTACCCATTTCTACTGAGGAACATCCAATGATGGAATTATTTGATCCGGTGAGCTTGGCATCTTCAGCGAAGATCGCAGGTCCTCTTACAGCGACACATTTATCAAAGTAACTGTCCGTTACGGCACCTTTGCTGTTCCGAGAAGTATCGCACCGCCAGCATCCTGTGCAGAACACTCAGAGACACACACTTCCACTTGATAAGACATCTGTTTAAACGTTTGATCGCTCAAGTGGAAAGTGTGTGTTCTCTGAGTGTTACACTGGATGCTGGTGGTCTAATGCTCGTGGACAGCTCAAGGTTCCGTCTCGGACTGTTACTGAGAAATGTCTCTAAACATCTGCCATCTTCGCCGAAGATGCCAAACTCACTGGATCAACAATTCCATCATTGGATGTGAATCAGAAGGAAGTACCGTGGTTGGACAACCCGTCCAAATTGGAAAACCCGTCCACCTGAGAATCGGACACAAATTGTTGGTATGAATATTTCTTTATTGACTTTTGTTTTGTTCTCATTTTCGACTCATTGATAAATTTTTATTTGTTGCAATAGATTGAAATGAAATTTAATCTTTTTCCTAACTTTGACTTCGAACGGAGGGATCTTCCCTAAATTTTGTTCATCCCGTTCCTTCACAACCACCTCTTTTTACCTCTCGCGAATTCGTTCCATGACCGTATTATCTCCTTCTAAATACTCATTGTTCTTTTGTTCTCACTCTTTCTCCATCTCCTTCCAGAACGTTGGACCAACAAGTCGGACTCCAAAGTGGAACGCAAATTTATCCGAAGTGAAGGCGTATTTGAAAAGAACAAGATTGAACAAAAGATCAACTTCTCACGTTGCTGGCTCGAACAGAAAATGAAAATTTTGCCAGGGATCATCCAATCCATCACTGGCATTCATAGTCGCTCTCTCTCTCGAGCAAGAGCAGCTATGAAAGAAAATCGTCAATACAACAACCAGGACGTCCCTCCAAAGTACCTCCAGCAGAACTTGACCGTCTTCGATCCTGGCTTAAGAACAAGTTGAACTGAAGAAAGAGATCACACGTCCGATGGTCCAAAGAAGGTCTTTTCACCATTTTCCATCTTTTCAGATCCAAAACATATTGGTTGGATCTTCCAATCCTAAAACAAGGCTGATCGAACTCGATGACAGCTGGGCATGGAATTTCTGTGATGCGAATCCCGATCTCTTCTTCTCGCGACCTATTCAAATGGATGCTCCAAAAATTGCAGCAAGCAACGAACAAAACATGGTTGAGTGGATGACTCAATTGAAAACTGTGATTGATACCTTCAGCATACCGAACGATCTTATTTTTGACTACGATGAAACAGGGTTCTCTACCATCCATGATTCAAGAGTAAAAGTGATTCACGGCGCTGGAACTCCCACACCTATCAAAGCGAAACCTACTAAAATCCAAAATTTCACTCTGGCGTGCACCGTTTGTGCTGACGGATCGCATCTACCTCACGCACTTGTTTACCCACTTAAATCTCAGCCAAGTGAATTTAATTCACTTCGCACTTTTCATATTATCCCGTATTGTTTGGGAAATGGGTATGTGAATAGTTACATCTTTAGCCGCATTCTGGAAGAGACTATCATCCCAGCAATCAACACCAAAGAAACGCACCGAATCTCACGAACCAGTGGGCATTACTTCTTCTCGATAACTGTAGTTCACACTTGTCCTCAAATATTGCTGGAAATGTGAAACGAACAAAAATTCAACTGCTATCTCTCCTCCAAACACAACACACCTCACCCAACCCCTCGTCGACAAAATCTTCCAATCCCTCAAGAATCAATACGACAAATTCTATGCATCACCTCTTGAGTTCTCTCAACAAGCGCATCGGACAGCGATTGTTTCGCGCTTCCGCTCGCCTGCCAAAAGGCATTCACGATCGACACAATCGTTTTATCGTTTCGACGCTGCGGAATCTTGGATAGAGATGTGACACATATCCTCCATCGACTGCCAGACAATCTTGATACCGTCAAAGATGGAATAAAGACCAAACCAAGTGATTGTGGAGACAGTTCGTATGCCGGCATTCGTTCAGTGGTCAGTGCTGGAATCCTCTAACATCGACTGAGTCGATGGAAAAGACGAAAATGAAGGAAAGAAAACAGGAATCAAGGGAAGAACGAAAAGGAACAGGAAGTTGTCAAGAAGAAGTGCAACCTTCGAAAACAACCATGATTCAGCGACCCAGAGCTGTCAAGAAGACTATTGAACAAGAGCGAAAAGCTAAGAAGCCCAAGAAGCCCAGAATGGGGCGCACAACAATCACAACTCGATCTGCAACGAGAAACGGATGAACAAAATTGAGGGAAGATCCTCCGTTCGAAGTCAAAGTAAGGAAAAAGATTAAATTTCATTTCAATCTATTGCAACAAATAAAAATTTATCAATGAGTCGAAAATGAGAACAAAACAAAAGTCAATAAAGAAATATTCATACCAACAATTTGTGTCCGATTCTCAGGTGGACGGGTTTTCCAATTTGGACGGGTTGTCCAACCACGGTACCCTCTCCTTCTGATTCACATCCAATGATGGAATTGTTCGATCCAGTGAGTTTGGCATCTTCGGCGAAGATGGCAGATGCTCTTTAGAGACACATTTCTCAAAGTAACAGTCCGAGACGGAACCTTGAGCTGTCCCAACGAGCATTGCACCACCAGCATCCAGTGCAAAACACTCAGAGAACACACACTTTTCCACTTGATATGATAACGTTTTGATGGCGGCGCCATAACCATCCCGTGTCCCAATAAGCAAAGTGCCCCTCCATCATAGGTTTCTGACGTATGGTCGGCAACTGCCTTGCATTGGTGAAAGTTGCACGACGTGACGGTGACTTTATCAACATTGTACGTAACGACATAGAAAGCTCCGCCGAAGGCCGATGTTGTGACGATGAAGGTGCAGCGAATGATGGACAAGTGTGTCGTTCCGGAAGGGACGGTTGAAGAGGTTGAGCGAGCGGTGAGGTGTTTGTCTTGGATGGTGTGGGTGACATCCGCGTTCGCGTGACGATCGGAGACGCTGTGGGAGACAGAGGAGTTCACGCAGAGCACCGTCGCACCGCTGTTGATGTCCAGAAGCGCTGTCCCGTCGAAGTGGTTCGTCACGTTGGAGATGTCGCTCGCTGACAGCGTCTGGCTCGACAGCGGAGAGACGGAGCCAATGTCTGTCTTCCCGAGCTTGTCACGTTGGAAAGCCCGAGTGCAGCAGATATGTGTGGGCAGGGAGCGTGTGGGAGGCAGAAGTTGACTGTCGGAACGTGAAGAGCGGGCCAGTCGACGTCGAAAGCGAGTGGTCAGTCAGCGAGAGTCCTGTTCCCACAATCGACACTGATCCAGATCCTTCCTCAGTTTTGACGGTTTCAAGCGGAATCTCGGTGTTTGGGAGGACATCACAGAACGGAACGAGCATGTGGGATTCGACGTTTCGGTGAGTCGACAATTCGATTCGAATCGTTGCCCACGAGTCACACGTCGAGGGAACGATCATGAAGGGTGAAGTGGATGGCGATGAAATGATCTCACAACTCGAGACAATCAATTCTGAGCGTTCCAGCGATGTGATCGAAGTTCCCCATTTCCGCTTGACAGAGTCAATGAATGCAACGAGAGCGAGCAATTCTGGACCACAAAGATAGATGGGCATCGCTGGGATGCAGCCGGTTTATTTCGGTCGGCTTGCTTGTCGACTACATCATTCTGATTTTGGTTCGGACAGAACTCCACAATGGAATTCATTCCACGTAATTCCAATTGTGTGGAAACTAACATGATGTTCTGTCCTTGGAAAACGCCGTTTTGGAGCATCAAAACAGTTCGGTCATGCTGATGGTTCGATTCAAGTTCCAATCGTGAAGTCAGAAGAGAGGACAGATCATGAACTATTGGTGGCGAATGTGGTGGAATAGAGGAGGTTGATTGGAAGACTTGTTCTGTCCAAAGGAAGAACGACAAAAACAAAGGTGAACGATTTGAATTATTCAAATAAAGGCTGATCTTTTCAAGTCTGTTGTTCCTCACAATATCGACTTTTTCGATTCAGATCATCACAACAAACGGTCGTATTAAGTGAACTGTGACAAGAGCAATTATCTACCTCTATCGAGCCTCGTAATGGGAGGATCAAAAAACTCTTGCCATCGTTCGCATGCCACCAAATCTAGTGTCAAACTCAATTGACCCTTCAAAATGTATCTTTGATTTCTTGTCATGATTTTGCAGATAAATCTCCCAAACCGTTCAGTTCATCGATATCATCTTGTCTCGAGTATTGTCTTGATCAGCAGGGTTCATCTGTGACATTTCGACGTGCAGAGCGTTTACCTCAAGCATTGAAAAGAATTATTCGAGGATGAGTTTCTGATCGTGACAGCACTGGAATTGGTGGAAACGATGAAAGTTGCGGCTCAATATACGAAATGGGACAAGAGCAGGCCAGACGCAGTATATGGAATTCTGGATGTTGACCCCGGAACAAATCTGAAACTGCTGATGGATCGATGGAAAAGCGAACAAAACAATGGACGGACGATGTCTTCTTCTCGTTGTGTCACTATTCTCATTCGTAGGATTTGCTCCTCCTCGTTGTCCAATTGGTTTACCCGCTGAAATATATGCACACGAAGTTCATCCATCGGGCTATCAGATCAGACTGCATCTTTCTTGAAACCGCCAAACCAGCTGTCTTTGGTATTCTCCCGTCCACACTTTCATTCAGCAAATCTTCAGTATGCGCTCAGATACAATCAGGAATCGGGGACGAAGACATCTGCACCGTACGTTAAGAACGGGCTTGGTCCAGACACCTCTTATCAACCTTCGAGACGCATTCGCCCACGAGAAACCAGTCTCGACAATCCACTGTCTGCTGCCCTGTTCTTAATCTTCTTTAGCTACGACTCAAGGGTCGATATCTGGGCTATCGGTCTGATCCTGCACGAAATCGCGTACGGGAAGTCCATCTTTGGGAGTGCTCATAATCTGCAGATTCTCACAAGAATTAATCAAAACCAGTTTGACATCACGCAATATGATCCTCTGCACCCGAAATTCCATGCAATTTTGAAGCGAATGCTGTCAACAGTGTGATACCCATCGTTCTCCTTCATCTTCCCAACAGGATGCAGACACACGCCCAACAGCTGCTTCTCTTCAGGATCCCCAACTGCAGCCGGCGTACAATTTCCTCACGTCTGTCCCCGCCGTCCCGATGATCAAAACCAACGCGTCGTCCATCCTCAACTCTGCCATTCCACAGGAGACATTCCCCGATGATCTCCAAACACGGCAAAACAGGTTCGTGCAATCAATGGCCAGGCTGCAGGCTGCGGGAGACGTCACAATCAGTGTTGACTCAGCCAATCTGACGGAAAGTGCTTGCGATGCTATTTTCTCTCTTCCCGCGGGCGACATCAAGAAAAATATGATCATCGAATACAAAACCGGAACTACTTCGTCAAATGTCCACTTTTCAAGATTCCTACAGGATATCTTCACTGAGTTGGGAAACAAAGCCAAAATTGGCATCTTGGAGTCCAAAACGGCTTCTATTCCTCTCGTCTGATCCACAAAAGCAGCGCCCTCAGTTTATTCGATATTACCGTCTGCTTGGCATTCTGGTTGATCCTGTCTGATCCGCCAAGTCAAGATCCGATCAGATTCGACCAGTTCATCTGGAGACAATTGGCCGGATATTCGCTCGACCCACGTGAGCTGAAGTTTGTGAACGAACAGAAATTCAACGAAATTCAGAGTTTATCAGTCAATGTAGGTGACGTCGGGAAACAACAAAGTTCTGTGTCCAGCTTCCAGATGAGACGTCTCATCCGCTTTTCATCGGAGGATCTTTCAAGACATTGGACGCTGACCTTCTTCCTGCTTACAAAGAGCAGGCAATGGTCGCGATTCTGAACTACTACACCCCGTTCATCAGCCTCGCTCGCACTCACCTTCAAAGCATCGTTTCTGAGTCTGATCTCCGTCACTTGAGTGCCCTTGAGCTTTCTCAGATAGCCTGCCTTTGATTCTCATCTATTTACGTTGGATCATTCTTAAACAAATGATTACAGTCGACGCCACTTTTTATCACACCACTCGCATATTGTGTCTTCTTAGCACTTGATAAACAAGGGTGGGAATTCCCACGTGCATACAGAAAGTTTAGAGATGGTGAACAATTCGGAGAGTTCTCGCGTGGATAAAGGGAATGATCTGACAAATATGCCTCCCAAGCATAAATTGGAGACAAAGAACAACAAAACACAATCAACTCCTCGCACAAAAGTCATCAATCTTCGACTTCGGACAATCACATCGTTAATTCAACGAATCCAGAATCCATCGACGTTCAAGGTAAATCCTCACTTGATTTACCTTCATTAACGTCAACACCTGACGCATTCACAATTGTTGCCAATGATCGACAATATGTCCAAATTTCTAAGCGAATTCTGCAATACGAACTGCAAAGAAAGCGAATCAGTGTCACCGAAATGTTTGAGCAAACACACCTGGAGGATGGCGAGACCTCTTTCCGCCTCCATCACGTCAGATTGGAGATTAGTCTTGCAGGATTCGATCTCGATAGATGATCTACGCCAAGGGTGTCTCGCTATTCGATCAAGTCAACTCCGAACTGCAATTAACACCAAATGAAGTTTTACATGCCGTCCGTTTCCTGGAATACACAGGAATCTTCATCAAACATTGCACAAAACCCCAAAATGAGCTCCTTGAAACAGTCTTCCTGAAGAGACTCAAAGCCAAACAAAACTGACGGTATCTCTCCTCAAACTCGTTTTTATCCATCTGACCGGCTCCAAACGGGTGCTCTCCTTCTTTGACGTTATATTTTCGTCTTCAACCAAAGAATTGAAAACGGCAATGGTTGTGACCGGTTTATTCCCTCAACTCTTCGAAAAGCTAACCCGCATGAAATCCCATTAAACAGAACGACACACAAATTCCACTGCCATCTCACATCGATTGTAGACACTTTACTCAGCATATGCAAATCAGACTACGACTCCTTTTATCTCGGAGGTCAATCAATCCAGTCCAGCAACCCACAACTACCCTCCGAAGTCATCGAGCCCATTGTCCAATCGGGCTGCCGTTATTTGCGATATCTTCTGGCAGCTCCAGCTTGTCCCACTGATTTTCATTCTGGAATCTCTCTCCTGTCGAAGATGGGCATATTCAAAGAGCACATCATGCATGCTACTGAGCATTTCGGCCATCTGAACGTTGCCCAATTTTTCATGAGCTGAGAACGAACATGACAAGAGATCTTGTTTCATCGTTGGATCTTACCACAACAGGTGAAGCACTCAAAACTCTTCTTTTTAACCCAATGATACGCAACACCGAATCCTTCTGGGTCAAGACACTTGAAGGCCTGATCGCTCGAATGAATGAAGGGAAGCAATGCTCAGATTTGGGCTTCCAAGGGTTTATGAGCTTCATGGATTGTCAACCGAAGTATCTCAGAATGGGGTATTGTACAGGAGAAACGTTCGTCATGGCAGTTCACGGCACAATTATTTCATCGTTGGATATACCCACAAAATCGCTAATTGCCCTCTTCATTCCCACAAAGCTACATCACACCACTGCCATTCTCTCTCGACTCCATGAATTTATCAGTCATCTCAGCCACGTACCAACTCTTCAGCACATTTGGAGTGGATGGTTCACCAAATTCTTCGAAATAGTTGCTCCATTAGAGCTGCCCTTCACCGCTGAATTCAACGAACTCCACACACGACTCATCGACGTGATATTTAGTCGTGTCATCAGGATTCGATTTTATACGAAGTCGATGAAGGACGATCAATGTCGAGGCGAACTGGACGAGTTCTATCTCTCATTCCACGAACAGACGAAAGATTACCTGATTTATCTTTCACTCCATCCATTCGCCTTGGAGCGATGCAACCAGAACGTCATCCTTGACTTTTTCACAGATTTTTTTTGGATCTGACCTCGAAAACCGTCTGATGATACCATATCAAGTTGAATTGAGGCAAGCGATGAACGCATCAGACCTTTCGTTGTCATGTTCACCCTTCATCCTCACATCTGATCTTGTGTGTCATCTCCCCGACGAAGAGATCATGAATGTTGTGGACAGAATTGTTGCTCTGCTCCAAAGCGACGCTCCCATCGACGACGACACCATCCTTCGGATTCACGCGTTCCACAAATACCAACTAAAATCTGTGTATCTTCCCCAATTGTTCAGAAATGCTGGGCGAACAACTGAACAATTCTTCCACGCATTCGAGACTCTCCTCTCTCTCCCCATTGACAATTTCCAACTTTGTCCGATCAACAATCTCCTCACCCCGAAACCACCCACAATTCAACCTACATTCGACGAATGGAACGATGTCGATTTGGAAACAGTTGGTGTTGTGATGAGAACGATCAATGATGCCCCGCCACAGCTCAATAGGGAACTCTTCCTTTTTCTTGCAAAAACTCTCCATCAAATTCACTCCAGTGCGACTCGACTGAATGAATCACAACTCGAACGACTGATCACACCGTCCATCAACATTATCGGAAAGTCCATCTTTGGACAAGAACAATTGGAGTATTATGAAAGAGATGAACAAGAGAATGTGTTCATCGAAATCAGCCAATTATGTGATCGACGTGTGATTGCTCAGTGTCTCGGCAAGATCGGTGTTTTCTCTCATATTGTCAGTGGATTGTTGGAGGACAGAACATACAGCACATATCGACGTTTCTTACATGCCTTGATCTATCATATCCAATCTTCGGGCAATGAAAGAGCAGAAATGAAGAAACTTCGAAGGGCAATTCATCTCTTTATGGAGGAAGGCTGGCAGGATGCTTTAGATGCCGTCATCATCTTGACCAAGGCGTGCGGTGGTCGCCGTCATCGGATCACCCTCAACGACGAAATTATGCAATTCTTTGGGGTCAATTTCCGTGGTGGGACTCAATAGAAGGTCATTTATCGATATTGACCACTCAGTCACTTTCATTGTCGTAACAAACGAAAGCATCGAACAGAGTCGGAGTTCCAAGTTCATGTCGTTTTTCTCATGATTCTCATTTCACAGCAGGAATCACATAAGTTGGCTTCGGTGAAGGTAAATGAACGGATGGAATGAGAAAGCAAAAGAAGCAACCACTCACAACACAAGAACTGGATGAAAATCCATTCGAAATGAAAGATGATATCATCGATACAGCCCATCCCTCATCAGTCGGAATTCTCAGAAACAACACAGCCGAATGCAAGCTTCCGAATGAAGAAAAATCGTCAAACCCAACCTTCGCACCAAACTCGAAAGTAGAGCCAATTCGGCCGATGGTACGTGTGATGGAGTGCCAAGGTGAGTATGCCGCGCGGACAGTTGTGAAGACGGAGACGCTGTACGATCGACTGCACCGAACGAAGCAGCCGAACTGGAACACAGACCGACTTCGGATGATCCAGCAGCTTGTGCGAGGATTGGCTGTGGCGCGACAGTCGAACACGACAGACCAGATTCTGACCGAATTGTCGCCGCACAAGATTGTTGTGAACGACGGCAATGAAGTGTTTCTGTTGATGACAGACACTGGCCCAACGTATTCTAAATCGTACCAGCCTGATTTCGTTGCCTCTCAGAACGAGAATGGGCAGGTGGCACAGGAAAGAGAGATAGAACAGAAGGACAGCTCCGTCAAACTGAAGCCAAAACAACACCTTCCCACCCACACACCACACTCAGCGGAGCCAGAGACAGAGCCAGCTTTGTTTGGACAGTCGTCGCACGAAGGGAACCAACTTGCTCAGCTGCCTCAGAACGACGTTTTTTTCGATTGCCACAGTCAGCCGGGACTGACGAGGAGAGATCGACACTGACATCGTCGTCGATGATGATGAAGGCGAACGAGAACGTGCGCTGGACCCCGCCTGAAGTGACAGGTCGGAAGAGCGGGGTGGACAAGGAGAAGGCAGCGGTGTTCAGTCTGGGGCTGATTCTGTGGGAGATAGAGACGGGAGAAGTGCCGTTTGGGGAGTTGGACGCGATGAACGCGCATCGTCAGATTGGAGTGGGTGGAGAGATGCTGATGCGGAAGGTGTGTTCGGAGACAGCGTCGCTTGTTCGGCAGTGCATCTCGCTGGACCCAGTGACGCGACCGACGCTGGAGCAGGTGGCGTCGACACTGGGCTTCTCGCTGACGACGCAGACAACGAAGAAGGGACAGTCGCAGCAGAACGAAGCGATTGGTGTGTGAAACACGTCACTCATTGCACTCCTATTGCTAATCATTCACATTCATATCTATTTATCGAGTCGCATGTTCGACACATACTTTTCTTTGGATCACACCACATGCACGGCTTGATGTGCTTCACCTCACCCCACAACACAATCGACTTGGTTGATTTCATCGCCAACCTCGTCTCTCAGACATGACTCTTTCTTTGTCACCCACTTCGACCACCACACTGTCGAAGCACATCTCATTCGATCTTTTCGTTCCCACTACATTTCACTATTCTTTCTTTTGGAGAGTCAAAATCAACGTTTTCATCACTCCCAAACATGACTTGATGACCAACTCCAAGTTGCTCTCTCATCATGGTTTCTCCAACATCAGAAAACGTCTTTTTAATCTCAGTTTTCACCAGCTTCTCTTTTCTTTTCTCTCGACCTCAGATGCTTTGAGACCGATTCACCTTTCACATCACTTCAATTTCCAACTTTCATGCTGCATATTCACTTTTATAATCCTTTTCTTGATTCTCTCGCTGTTCCTTTTTCTAAGATGCGATTAATTTTTGATTTCCTTTTCGGTCTTTATTAGATCAGGTATCAATGATCTGCTCTCTCATCAAACAACTGTTCCAATGTTTTAAAGAGTTCTCAAGACACAATTCTTGCACAATGTATGGAATTTGTCGTTTTTATGAAGAAAAAGAGATTTGTTCCAACGCATATTCGCGTTTTGGATGATTTCACTCTTAGATCCTCCACAAAACCGACACAAATATTCGGAACACATTTTCACATTTTTTGTTCTACAACATTTGAGAGAAACCCCCTTTTTCCTCGCGATCGAACCTCGCTGTTGAAATGAGAAGCAATAATAGTCATCGAGAGTTGTGTCACTTAATCAAACATTTCAAATCGCCCTATCTTGGGGCTAGATCAATATATCGTGGTCAAAAGAAGAAAAAAATGTCGTTCCTTATTTCACCACGAATGATTCCTCATGTCTGCAGTCACTTCGTCATCAGACTGTTTGAGTGAATAAAAGTCATGGAAAATGGGATTCATTTCAAAATATCAGGTTCCCGATCCTTCCTGTCAAGTACGCATTCGAAAAGGTCTCCCTAGAGCCTCCAAACAACGCCATCTCCTAGAGTTCCTTCGGGGAGAACCTAGAGGGAAAACAGGGAAAAGAAACTACCTTGAAGAGGACGAATCGCGTGTCCTGGAACGTGAACAGATCAAATTGATTCCCACAGGCTTACCTCCTACTTTCAAGGATGTTGCTGCAATGGTGTGATTTTCCCCTTTCGATTTTAAGCAAATATCTAGGCAAGAGCGAATACAGACAGATTTGTGAGAGACATAGCGAAATGCTTTTTGGAGTTTCACGAGGATGAATGTGTACCAGCGATTCTTCGAAGGTCGAACTCGATTGTCACAAAATAGTTTCGAGTTTTATGGGTACCCAAATATGCATTCTCGCTTGATTCCTCATTGACTTGATCGGATTCGGTTGTATCCAAAATATCTGCAAATTCAATTGGAGAGTCACGTGGGGAACATTTGAGTTCACTGGAATTCCAACACTTGAAATAGGAGAGCAGAATTATGACTGGTCAGGCTACAAATTGGGAGGTTGTGGTCGTAGGAGATGGACGGCTCAAAGCGACGTATTGGTTGAGGAAAGAAGAGCGAGATCAGTAGTTCAATGAATATGTCGTTTTCGTCCAAATCACGAGAATGAAGCCCATTATTGAAAAAGAGAAGTCAATGATTGGTATTTAAAAAGGAAATGAGAAGCGAGGCACGTTGCCATGTAGACAACAAGGTATACTCTCATCTCCTCCACTTCACTTATTCCACTCATAAACCTTCTCTTTTTATGCAAAGCGAGAAATAAGGTGATTCAGGTAGACAGAGGTGAGGTGATCGCGAGTCTGATCTCTCCGACTAGCATTTGTCTCTCACTTACCATTTGAAAATATGACATCTCCTTCACTAAATCTTCCATTTTAATACTCTTTTGCGAACAAAGCTCGTTACATGAGGTGAAATCACGTGCCAAACCTATGTCAAAGTATTCCCCATTTCTTCTGATGACGTGTTTGCACCGCTTTATCCAGTTCTCAAAAATTCGAAGCAGCATGTTTCGAGTAATTCGGTTCATTTGAGTGAGGATTACCCGCATCAGATGATGAGTATTGTCGACTACTCGTTTTTCCATGCTACTCTTTAAGCGACCAAAGAGTGCAAAATCGCATGGTGAGAGGTCTGGCGAGTGCGGAGGGTGAGGAATCAGGGTGATTTCATTATCTTGAATATATTGTTGCACGATCTGTGCCGTGTCACGGCCGGTATCATCGTAATGGAGGTGGATTGGGCGAGTTTGCGGCGCAGTCATTCTCGTGGGTTCTGGTTGAGGTTCTAGGACAGGGACGAAGCCAACACCGAAGAAAAGCGTATTCACAACTTTGCGGCGCCAATGATGTAAACTGGGATTCGTCCCCAGTAAATATGTTTTTCAACTGATTCCGACGGTTGTTTTGGAAAACGCGTAGGATCTGGCCTGCTAGTCGAACAAGCTTTTGTTTATCTTTCTTAGACAGAATAGGAGGTATATTTCTTATTGAGTATTGTTTGCATGCTATCCGACGTTTCACATGTCTCCGCACTGATGTTCGTAGACGACATGATTCTTTCGCGATTCGGTTTCTGGAGATATGTGTGTCGAAAAGTGTTGTTCAGTTTCTTGTAGTGATTCTTTTTTGTTTTGAGGCAGGAGCCATCCACATGATGTTGCTGTCCGTCTTCATAACATTCCTGAGGACTCCGGCCCTTTGAGTGACAAGTCTGAATGTGAGTTCGGTGTCTGATGCGAATTGACTCGGATGACATTTCATGGAAAGGGTTGATCGAAGGTGATTTGTGAATGGACAAATCAAGTCGATGATTTGAAAAAGGAGAACTTAAACAAGACTTCAGGCACGTGATTTCACCTCATGTAACGAGCTTTGTTCGCAAAAGAGTATTAAAATGGAAGATTTAGTGAAGGAGATGTCATATTTTCAAATGGTAAGTGAGAGACAAATGCTAGTCGGAGAGATCAGACTCGCGATCACCTCACCTCTGTCTACCTGAATCACCTTATTTCTCGCTTTGCATAAAAAGAGAAGGTTTATGAGTGGAATAAGTGAAGTGGAGGAGATGAGAGTATACCTTGTTGTCTACATGGCAACGTGCCTAGGGAAAGTTTTCTGACCACCCCGAGAAAAGAAAAAGAGAAACCAGTTCAAATACGTTGGTTTTGTGAAATCAGATGATGTAGTGTCCGAGCGAGGTACAATGCGTGGAAATGTTCTTGTGGGAGAACCAAAGAGTGGGGAGAGAGTATAGGCGCTGGATCAGAGAAGAGAATATGGGATTAACACGTCATTCCTCGCCATTCTTAAGAACCCATTGATGAAACATCACAAATGGAAGAGTACATTCGAAGATCTAAATCAACCACGAGTGGACACGGGCAAAGCGTCCTCAACTGCTACAAAACCTGTCCCAATTACATGGACAGCTTGAACGCGGGGATAGCATCAAGTTCCTGCATTGCGTGACCCAGGCCTGCAGGTTCCAAAAGGTAAAAGACTTCGGGTTCCAAATCACAGAAAATCAGTACTACGACGTCAAGTCTTTGATCAAGACTGATTCACAAACAATTTACTCTGCTCCTCAGCATCAACGGCAATTAAAACCAGTCTGTTTCTCTCTTTTTTCAGTATTCGTCTCAGGACTTCAAAATAGAAGAAGTCAATTGATGAACGATATAGTTGAAAACACTTCACCAAGCTGCAAAAACCAAAAAAGGCTCGGAAAGAAGAAAGAAACGTGATTTCAAAGAAAATTGGCATCTTCCTTTGAGTCGGGACCAGATTTGTCATGACTTTTTCGTTAGTACCTTCGTTTCGCATTTATGCATTTCGGGATATCACTCACATCACAACCATTTAGTTTCGACACATAACAACTTTCTGTCTCCAATCACTTCACATGATCACCGCTTTGTCGAAGAATGTCTTTCAGATGTTCTCGACAAGCAAAATTATGTTCACCAAAAACGTATTTTTCTTTTTTTCCCGAAGCTGGCCCGCACTTTCGCAACCAGTATTTCTTAAGTGTCTTACTTTCGTCCAAGCATTCTCCCCTTCGGAGAAAAACAGATACTGACTCTTTATTTGATTGTTTCACACACGGACTATCTGGTCAGGTCCACACCATAGATGGCCATCAGACCCGTCACTGCTTCCACAAGTTTATTTCTTTCTTTTCATCCATTCCTTTCATCGGCACACTCAGTTCCCATCCACTCACAAGTTCACCATGTTGAGGGTGGATGGGATAAAGCAGTCCCTTGGCTTCCGGCGCCTAGTGGCCTCACTCACTGCAGCCCTGGTGAGTGAGTGCGATGACTGTTTCTGTTGTCTCGTGTCCACACAAGAGGTGCTGGTCTCATCCATCGTGTGAAGAGGAGCGCCCCACTTCCGACAGCGGCTCATCGTCATGCTCGTCAACAATTCGCTGAAGTGCACGCAGACTGGACAGGGGATGATTGGCGGAAAGTTATGTTCTCTGATGAATCATCTGTTGAACGCTGTCAAAACCATGGACAACAGTGGGTCTGGATGAGGAAAGGTGAGGTGTGGAGAAGAGAGAATAGAAAGCTTACCATCAAATTCGCAGGCCATGTCTCCTTCTGGTGGACATTGGCAGCTGGAGGACCGGGATCGTTCCCATAGCTGAACGGAATGCTTGACAGTGCTCGGTACTTGAATGTCGTCCGGCGACATGTCCAGCAGGATGGAATTCGGCTGTCTGGCGAGCACTTCATCTTCCAACAGGACAATCACTGTGCCCACACTGCCGACGAAGCCCTTGACTATATCGAGAGGAAATGGATCCAGACCGTGAATTAGCCGGCAAACCGTCCCGACTTGTCCCCAATTGATAATATGTTTGCGTGCCTTAAACGGAACAGGGCCGAGCGGAACCCCTCAAACCAGAACCGACTTCGAGAGAGTGCCCAGGAGGAGTGGAAAGACGTGGCGGTTCAACTTCATACAAACCCATTCTTTTCAAACATTTTTACAAATTCTTCTCTAGTTTCACTTCAACAAACTTTTGATCTTAATTTTTTCGGAAATAGCATTCATCTAATGTGATGAAGTGAATGGTAATCTTGGTTCGAAAGAAGTGGATTTGGTGATGAGATCTGAAGTGGCCACTTCCTTTTGTCCGTGACTGTTCAATCGTTCCCATTTTGACATAATCACGCATTTATCATTTCGTTGAAGTCATGGATGGAATCTTTGCCTCTTTACCCTCAAATGAATATTCAGCATGTTAGGACATTTAAGAGGTGAAAAGCATTATATGTCGAGATTTGACGGAGTAGACATCCTAAAACAATCCCATCACTGTCTTGAGAAACGAATCAGCTTAAACAGCGTTCGAGAAGGATGAAATGACTGATGAATCAAACACAAAGTCTCAAGAGGAAAGTGTCTCGAGAAAGGACAATTCGCGTGATGGTGAACAAGTTATCAATCAAGATGGAGCGAGCAGCCATTCCTGATGTGGATGTGTTCCCATTCCTTCTGCACACGCAAATATTGCGTTTCTTCTCATCAATCGACACGTTTCCTGTTCAGGACAGGCAGGAACGCATCTGGCGATGATGATGTGCTAGAGTGAGCGGTTGAGTTGAGATGTGCCTGACAGGAGAGTCGAAAATCACAGCAACACTCAACATACAGCCAGATGACCAAAATAATTCGTTATCTGCATCTTCACCTGCAGATACAGAAATTTGGTATCCAGTCCATGTGTTACCATATCCACAATGAGGAATACCTCCTTCAGTCGAACAGAAGAGTGTAGGAGCGTCGTCTGGCAACTGGTTGTGGATGTCCATTCGCAGGGTGAAGGATGGAGTGTCTTGAGGAGTGGGATAAGTTCCGAGCAGCAACGCACGAAAGCAGACAGCAGGATCTTCCTTGAATGTCCAACTTGAATGTCTTTGTCCAAGAATGTGCTCCCTCTTTCCAACAATCAGAAAAAGATGAGTGGATTGAGAACCTGCAACCTCACCTATCCCAACGGCGAGTCAGAAAGTGAATACACGAGCATTCGCATCACTCACCACAGATTCACAAGCTGGTCCAGGCGCGTCATAGCTCTGACTGACGTGTCGGTTTCCCCTTTCATGACAAGATGTGACGACAGTGTCTGGGTAGAGAGAATGTCGCTGTTCGATCTCCAACAGTCTCTCCAAAATCTACTGTGCTTCGGTTTCCTCTAATCCGTCTCCATTTGAGTTTTCTGAACGATGTCCAAGCACAGTGAGGAAGTAGGAGAGTGTGAGCTTGTCCAAATCCGGGAGAGATGAGGAAGGAGAACGAGCTCGTCTAGGTCTTGGAGGAGTGAAGCGACTTTGGGTTTTTGCTCATTCTGTTGGGTCAAATTTGGCTTCTCCTTTTGATCTGTGTTGATGATGGCCAGAAGCGATGTGGCAAGCTTGGAGCGGGGCTCAGAGTTGGTAAAGTACTCTCGTGTCTTGACGTACACTGAAAGATTTGCTTGACATTCGAGTTACATGGTCAAAAGGAGTATTAGATGTGTCATTAACCCGGTCCAGCTCGCAATCAAACATGCTTTTAACTCAGATTCGCATCGATATGTTTTGGAAGCAAACAAAAGATGTTGCATCTTCCTCCCAACAAACTGCCAATCCCGAACGAAACACGGTGGCTGAGTCGATACCACTGTTGTCAGGCCGTAAACATCAACTTCGCAGCGATTGAAGCGATGACAGATGATTCATCAGACAATTGTGATCCACATCTCAAAGAACAACTTCATGACCCATCGTTCTATCCTCTCCTAAATTCTCTTTCTGGACTTCTCGATATATTCGCATCGCTAACAACTCAACTTCAGAACCAGTCACGAACATTTCCAGAAATGATTCACCTCATTTCTGTCGCAAAAACTCGCTTGGCAAACATTCAGGTGCACTCTTATTTTGTATATCTCTCAGATGCAGACAGAATGCAACTACAGAGTGAGTGTAACATTTTTCGTGAGTTGTTGGTTTCAGAACTATCAGCTCGATGCACTCTTCCAGATTTCCTGACACTGTTTTCGATCCTCGATCCACTCAATTCAGCAAATTCAATGCCAGAATGATTTAGATTGGATGACTTGGATGAAATATATCGTTATTACCAAATCTTACTCCCAAATATCGAATTTCCAGAGATCATTGATGAATGGGAGATCCTTCTTCCAGACCTCCAGTCACCATCCTTTCAGTAGACATCATTTCATTCCATTGAAGACAGAGTACTCTCAGAGACGTATACCCACATTCCCCATGTTGTGACGACCGTCGCTGTTGAGGCCGGGTTCAGTACCATCAGGTGGATTAAAGACTTGCCTCTTTACAATCCACTCACCATCTCTCTCAACAATGACGACTCAAGATGAACGCCTCACTCCCTCGAAACGTAAAGCCATTCTTCCCACTGGCACAACCTTTTATCCAGACACATTATTCATCACAATTTTCAGAATCTCGTAACAATCCATCGTAGCTGTTTGTGTTTTCTTCGTTTTTGGATTTTGAAGTCAGACCACAATCAATTTTGTTAACTACATCCAACTTCGAAACTCCCCATGAAAACGAACCAGCTACAAATCGTGGTGAGGGAAGTGACATCTTTGCCATCTTTGGTTTCACATTTTCTGATATGAAGGCAGATATAGTGATGATGGAGCGACTTGATAAATTTTGAACCCTGGAAATGAGGCACCCTCCAATATTTTTCGAAAATAAATCAAAACATTGATTTTTTTCTTGGATAGACCAATGGTGATTTATTCTTAATTGATCGTGAATGATAGACATGGCGTGGAGTATTGACACTACAGTCACTCCGGTTGATCAGTCGTTTCTTTTGTTCGAAAGCCGAAAAGAATACTGTGGACGTCAAAACAATGCTTCTTTCAACCATCGTTGTGGTGATGGAAACCAGAGTGAATGAAATCGGAAGACTTCGAAAGCAGGAGTGATGCAGGAATGAGAAGCAATGAATTATTTTTGGCAATGAAAGAGAAATAGTTCACAAATAGAAACCAGGGGGTGTGATCTCCCCTTTGATCTTTCCACGATTCCCGATTACCAGATTGCGGAGTGACTGTCCTCAGTCCTGGACAAAAGTGGTCGGCATGAAAAATGACAAAGTTTGGTGTGACGAATTGGGGAGGAGTTCGATGCTGATGCTGCACATGTGTGGAGGTGACATGACATGTACACGCTTTGAGGATGCTATAGATGTTTCAAAAAACCGAACTTTTCATAAACCCGTAACATGGGGCTTGAAAAATATACATTGGTCAAACTAAGAATAATAAAATTTGGTTCCGCGCCAAAACCCCTGTGTCGGGAGAAAACCTCAAAATACCCCCTTTTGCCTGATAAAAATAATCGTTTCGGTAATATCTTCACAACCCATGAACCGATTTTGATGAAATTTTTCACAAACACGTTTTTTTGGTGAAATGAACATTTTGAAAAAAATTTGGAGAAAAAATTCTGGATATTTGGGAAAATGGAAAAACACCCATATTTTTCTCGACAAAAAATTCTTAGAAAAAAATATCTTTTTTATTTTTTGAGAAGCTTTTGTCGAGATGTTTACGATCACAATGCATTTTATTTGATTCAAAACGGATGGCTGGTTGTGGAGAAAAAAGGGGAAAAAGTTGAGAAAAATGTGTGGACGCCTAAAGGAAACAGTATTTTGAGGTTTTCTCCCGACACAGGGGTTTCGGCGCGGAACCAAATTTTATTTTTCTTAGTTTGACTAATGCATATTTTTCAAGCCCCATGTTACGGGTTTTTGAATGTGTACGGGTTTTTGACACTACTATTAGACTAGTCTACAGTTCGTGGGTGTGAAAAACGAACCATTCTACTGTCGACGTTTTTTTACGAATGTTTTCATTTTCTTGTGGAGGCGGCGGAGGATCTCGTTTATTTCGCCAAAAATGATCTCGTCACTTTTTTCTACTCTTCAATCTTCTGCATCTCCATAACGAAACCACTGTTCACTCTGGTTTTCTCGCCACAATGTTCTTTTTGGATGATGAAGTGTCCGACAAGACAAAAACGAAATTTCATTTCTCAGTATTTCTGGACAGGTTAACCGACATCTTTTGTCCATGACTGACAATTAAATTTGAGAGGGATTCTGATCGCCAACATTTCGAGTATCATGTTCCTCGAATTGAGATTTACCAGAAGAATGTCGAAAATGAAGATTTAATCGAGTTTTTTTTTATCCAGATAAGGTCGTGATCAACCCATAATTTGGAGAGATGGAAATCACCAACCAAAATCACCCATTTTGATTTCCAGCGAATAAGGTTGTTCTATCACCCAGAAATCAGTTGTGATGTGGTGAAATGATTGTTAGAGATCATATCTCGACTGAACGAGAGAGGAGCAAAAAAGATTAATCAAGAAATGGATCGATTCCGGGATCAATGCAACCTGATCCAATGAAAACCGAAAAGGAAATCAAGAATGAATCACAGAATAGAAAAAGGAGCAGCGAGAAAATCAAGAGAATGATGACGAATTTGAACATGCAGCACAAAAATTGGAAATTGAAGTGAAGTGAAAGGTGAATCGGTCTCAGAGCATCTGAGGTCGAGAGAAGCGTAAACAGAAGCTGCTGAAAGTGGAGAGAAAAGAGAAATTTTCTGATGATGTGAGAGCAACTTGGACTTGGTCATCAAGAGTCTGATTCGGGGTTGACGACACCTTCGGCATTGACTGTCCAAAACAAAGATGAGTGAAGTGTGGTGGAGAAGGAAGAGGATGTGAAAGTGAGAAGTGCTTTCGACAGTGTGGTGGTCGAAGTGGGTGACAAAGAAAGAGTCATGTCTGAGAGACATGGTTGGCGGTGACGTCAACCACGTCGATTGTGCTGTGTGAAGTGAAGTGCAGCACATCATGTTGTGGATGTGCTGTGGTTAAGATTGATGTGTCGAACTTGCGACACAATCCAGTGAGGTGAATGTGAATAAGTGGCAATTGGAGTGCAAAGTGACGTGTTTCACACACCAATCGCTTCGTTCTGTTGCGACTGTCCCTTCTTCGTTGTCTGCGTCGTCAGCGAGAAGCCCAGTGTCGACGCCACCTGCTCCAGCGTCGGCCGCGTCACTGGGTCCAGCGAGATGCACTGCCGAACAAGCGACGCTGTCTCCGAACACACCTTCCGCATCAGCATCTCTCCACCCACGCCAATCTGACGATGCGCGTTCATCGCGTCCAACTCCCCAAACGGCACTTCTCCCGTCTCTATCTCCCACAGAATCAGCCCCAGACTGAACACTGCTGCCTTCTCCTTGTCCACCCCGCTCTTCCGACCCGTCACTTCAGGCGGGGTCCAGCGCACATTCTCGTTCGCCTTCATCATCACCGACGACGATGTCAGTGTCGATCTCCCATCATCTGTCACGAATGACTGTGGCAACCGAAAAAAAACGTCGTTCCGAGGCAGCTGAGCAAGTTGGTTCCCTTCGTGTGATGATTGCTCAACTGCAGCTGGTTCTGTCTCTGGCTCCGCTGAGTGTGGTGTGTGGGTGGGAATCTGTTGAGTCTGGTTCTGCTCAACGATGTTGTTTTTCTGCTCCGTTTCTCCTTCCTGTGCCACCTGTCCATTCTCGTTCTGAGAGGCAACGAAGACTGGCTGGTACGATTTAGAATACGTTGGGCCAGTCTCTGTCATCAACAGAAACACTTCGTCGCTGTCGTTCACAACAATCTTGTGCGGCGACAATTCTGTCAGAATCTGGTCTGTCATGTTCGACTGTCGCGCCACAGCCAATCCTCGCACAAGCTGCTGGATCATCCGAAGTCGGTCTGTGTTCCAGTTCGGCTGCTTCGTTCGGTGCAGTCGATCGTACAGCGTCTCCGTCTTCACAACTGTCCGCGCGGCATACTCACCTTGGCACTCCATCACACGCACCATCGGCCGAATTGGCTCTCTTGTCGAGTTTGCTGCGAAAGTTGGGTTTGAGGATTTTTCTTCATTAAGAAGTTTGCACTCGGCTGTGTTGTTTCGGAGGATTCCGACTGATGAGGGATGGGCTGTATCGATGATATCGTCTTTCATTTCGAATGGATCTTCATCCAGTTCTTGTGTTGTGAGTGGTTGCTTCTTTTGTTTGGCTTTCTGACGGCGGCGGAGACAGATGAGCAGAATCAGAAGAAGGAAGAGCACAACAACCGATGTGACAATCACAGGAATCAGCCACGGAAGAGCTTCCCCAAAACTCTGCGCCATCTTCCCTTGCTTGCTTTTCTGAACAAGCAACCATTTCGTGTGTTGGTCCTTCCCAAATCCAAGATCCATCCGCCACTCCATGCTCTCACTCAACGATTTCGAAAGTTCTTTCGCTGTCAGATTGAACACAAGCGATGACTCGTTGTTTGGAGATGGTGAGAGAGACGAGAGAGGGAGCGAGATGTTCTGTCCTGTCACATTCGTTTTCTCATTAATTTCGTACAATTCTACACTCAGTCCACACTCAATCAGTTGCGAGCCACTCAGTGAGAACAGAAACGATCCTGTTTTCTTGTTCAGCGTCACTGTCGAGTTGGCTGTGTCCAGTGTCGGGATGAACAATGGCGAGTTTGGAGTCGAGTCTGTCCCACTCACTTCACACTCATCTGCTGAAATCCAGCCCGACGATCCTCGGAACCCATCTCCTCCGTTCAACGTCTGAATCTCCACTTTCCCATTCTCAGAGCAGGCGATGTTTCGACGAGCGGAGGGAGATGATTGAGAAAGTGGAGTGTTGTCATGGAAGGCGCTGGTTTCAATTGTTAGAATTCCACCGAATTGCTGGAAGACTCCTTGAGGGATGAAACTGAACTCGGTGGAATGGATGGAAGTGTGTGAGTTGTTCAGGACGAACACTCCACTCGACCACCAGCAGACTGTGTCGTCGTTTGAAAGTGTGTCGGTTGTGTCTGATTTCGACGAGCCAATAATCGCACTGTCTTTCATCACAACAACCCCATCCGACACACACAGGAACACAAAATCTGAAGAAGATGGTCGGATCGACACATCCACGTCTCGCAGTTCGAAACGACCTTCATCCACAACAATCAGCCCTTTTTCCTTTTCGTGTGACACATCCGCCCCAATCTCCAGTCGGGGTTCCGCAAACCCGCCTCGCTCGAAGGCCAACAGACAGTCCTTCCCAACCTTCATCACAGTCGACAGGCGAGACGTGTTCAGAAGTTTGATGTCGATCTCTTTCGCACCAATCGAATCTGCAATTCGCCACGCTGCATCCATCGAATGGCACGGATTGGTTTTCTCGCCACACAAGAACGACTCGTCGCTCGACGAGCTGTCCGAGAACAGCTCAATCTCTGTCGGCGCTTTCAAAGGGTCGATGATAACGTTGGGCGAGAGGACAAGATCGTCAGGATTGTCCGACTTGCTGATTTTGGTGATTTCATAAGTCTGCCCAAATTGGAGTGGGTTGTTTCCACCGATCGGGAGGAGAGTGGGCGAAGCGCCAGACGCGGCAGAGTGAAACACGATTGGGAAAGACAATGAGTTGTTCAGCTCCGCTTCATAATCTCCACTCAGTGCCAATCCTTCTCCACTCACAACCAGACGCACTCCTGTTCCCATCGAGTTCTTCACTTTCAGCCACGCTTCCGTCACTTTCGGAGGAAGAGGCACCAGGAACGAGACATGGTTGTTCACGAGGGCAGAAAGAGAAGCGACTGACACTGCCGACACGGAATACCATTCTCCAAACTCTAATTTGTGCGAGTGGCCTGTTTCGGTCCAGCATTTCAGCGAAATCCATCCATTCGCATCGAACTCGCCTGAAACTGTCAGAGGAGACCCTAGCGAGACACCTGTCAGTGTCGCTTCGATCGCTTGCGACGGCTCAGAGGGAGTGGGGAACGATGTGCCAGTCAGAACAATCTTCACTTCGTTTCTTGAAAGGGTCAACTCAGATGAAGCGTTTTCCACTCGGAACGGTAGAGATGGGGTTACAAACGAGGAAGCTTCTTGTTCGATCAGAACTGGTTGTGTTTCTCCTTTTGATGAGAGTGAGATGATCGAATAGTTCATTCCATACTCCACATCAGCATCATTCAACGGATAGAGGGTCAGTGGAAGCACGATCGTCGCTTTTCCTTCAACTGCAATGATCACATCAGAATTCTCATTGTTAGAAGTGTCATCATTCACATCCAATTTCGATCCTCGAAGTGTCAGCGTATATTCAACTCCAGATGACAATGCATGCGTGGTCAGGGTTAGTATGGTCGTGTTCAGGCCAGTCGCTGGCTCAGCCGAGCAGGAGAGGAGACGAGGCGGTTCAGGAATGATCTCGATCACTTCCAGAGTGTCGTGGAGCAGTTCGACTGTCGTTCCTTGTTCGCGGAAGCTATTAATCCAATACGAATCACCATATTTCAGTGTTGCATCAGCAGAAGGATACAAAACCGCTTCTCCCTTCCACTCCGATCCATCCACCTTCATCGCAATCCATCTCGACGAACTCGCGCTCTTCAATTCCACTTCATAAATCTTCGAAGTGGACAGCAAAAGACCTGTCATCACAAAATCAGCTTTCTTCCTGTCCAACGAGTACGATTCCAGTCTCATCTCGGTCAGACGCGTCTTTTCGGCAATCGTGAACGGTGCAATCGGTTGGTCAATGAAAATCTCGTTTGTACCTGGCGACGCTTTCACAACTGAGACAAGCGTGTATGAAACATCAAACGACAGATCAACTTTCGATCCATACAACCACAGTGTCGTCGGCTTCGATTCTCGTTCTTCGGACTTCACCCCTTCGAATGTGATCGTGAATGATGCTGAAGGCGAAAGTGTCACTGTGTAGTCCCCAGCGTCCATCCATCTCCCAACAACAACAATCTCGGTTCGGTTCCCATCCACGTTCGGTGTGTTCTTCAGTCCAACAATTCGTGACGGTTCAGCTGGAATCGAAAATTTCGTCGTCTCCTCCACAACTGTTTTCATCTCTGCAATTTTCAGTGCTGTGATCTCATAATCAGTCCCGAAAGAGAGATTGGCATGGGATGGATACAGTGTTTCCGTCAGCTGAGTCGATGTCTGGTTTCCAGTTCCCGAGATCATTCCAGTCAGCGTGAAGGCATCGCCTGTTCGAACATCCGAGACCAGTTTGAACAGCGTGATCGAGAATGACTTCCCACCAGGCAGGAACAATCCTTCCAGCGTGATCAGCGCGTCTGTTTCATTCGTCCCTCCCAATTCACATTTCGCTTTGATGATTCGAGATGGAGCAGCAGGAACTTTGAGAACAAGAGCAGGCGATGGAATCACAGCGTTCACTGACAAAGAGAACACTTTCACCAATTCGTATTCTTTTCCATATTCCAGCGTCCCAGTCTGTTTGTAAACCGCAACATTCTTCGATCCCGATGTCGACGAGAATGTCATCGAAAACGACAGGATGTTGGACGCATCTTGTTTCTCAGAAACTTGAACTGTGAACTCTTCGCCATTCATTCCAGACGAGGTCACTGTCAGAACAACATTGTTCAGCGTGGATGAATCGAAATCACATCCGATGGCAGACACAGAAGGACCAGAGGGAGTTGTGAACTCAGATGAATCTAAAAGGATGAACTCGTCGTCTTTCCCTTCTTCCGACAGCTTTACCGATGAGATCGTGTATTGAGTTCCATACTTCATCTCATCAGCCCATCCCAGAAAGATCGTCGATGTTCCCAATGTGTCGCTGCTGAACTCAATCGGGAAGGTGTGAGACGATGTCGTCGTTGCTCTGTAAGTCTTCCCATTCGGCAGACTCGTTCCTCCCACTGTCAGAACTGTCCTGTTCGTCGTGATCTCACCACTGGCGAATGAGAGTGTGGCAATTCGGGGAGGAAGAGGAACCAAGAATGATCGACCAGGGTTCACATAGAAAGAATCATCGCCTTCTCCAACTGAGACGATTTCATATGTTTCTCCAAACTTGAGCGAGCTGTCTGTTTCGTCGTCTCCAACTGTGAAGTTCACCAGGCATCCACTCTCACTCACATTGAAGATCTCAGCCGACCACGTCATGCTTGATCCAACACGGCCGATCACAACTTTCTGCTGTTTGTCATAAAGCCTCCGTCCAGACATCGTCAAAATAGCTGTGTCCTTTTTTCCATTCAATCCTGCCGATACTGTTTCAATTCGAGCTGGTTCGATCGGCGTTCTGAAGGACGAGGCAATCGGTTCAATCAGAACTGGTTGTGTCTCTCCTTTCGTTGAGAGAGAGATGATCGAATAGTTCATTCCATACTCCACATCAGCATCATTCAACGGATAGAGGGTCAGTACTTGTGAGATTGTCTTTTGACCCAAAAAGGTAATGATAACATCCGAATTCTCATTGTTAGAAGTCTCATCATTCACATCCAATTTCGATCCTCGAAGTGTTAGTGAATAGTTTGCTCCAGATGTCAATGCATGAGTGGTCAGTGTCAGAGTCGTCGTGTTCAGACCAATCGCTGGCTCAGCCGAGCAGGAGAGGAGGCGAGGCGGTTCAGGAATGATCTCGATCACTTCCAGAGTGTCGTGGAGCAGTTCGACTGTCGTTCCTTGTTCGCGGAAGCTATTAATCCAATACGAATCACCATATTTCAGTGTTGCATCAGCAGAAGGATACAAAACCGCTTCTCCCTTCCACTCCGATCCATCCACCTTCATCGCAATCCATCTCGACGAACTCGCGCTCTTCAATTCCACTTCATAAATCTTCGAAGTGGACAGCAAAAGACCTGTCATCACAAAATCAGCTTTCTTCCTGTCCAACGAGTACGATTCCAGTCTCATCTCGGTCAGACGCGTCTTTCCAGCAATCGTGAACGGTGCAATCGGTTGGTCAATGAAAATCTCTGGTGCGTCAGGCGTCGCTTTCACAACTGAGACAAGCGTGTATGAAACATCAAACGACAGATCCACTGTCGATCCATACAACCACAGTGTCGTCGGCTTCGATTCTCGTTCTTCTGTTTTCGTCCCTTCGAACCTGATTGTGAACGATGCTGAAGGCGACAGTGTCACGGTGTAGTCCCCAGCGTCCATCCATCTCCCAACAACAACAATCTCGGTTCGGTTCCCATCCACGTTCGGTGTGTTCTTCAGTCCAACAATTCGTGACGGTTCAGCTGGAATCGAAAATTTCGCCGTCTCCTCCACAATCGTCTTTGTTTCTGCAATTGTCAGTGCTGTGATCTCATAATCAGTCCCGAAAGAGAGATTGGCATGGGATGGATACAGTGTTTCCGTCAGCTGAGTCGATGTCTGGTTTCCTGTTCCCGAGATCGTCCCAGTCAGTGTGAAGCCATCGCCTGTTCGAACATCCGAGACCAGTTTGAACAGCATGATGGAGAATGACTTCCCACCAGGCAGGAACAATCCTTCCAGCGTGATCAGCGCGTCTGTTTCATTCGTCCCTCCCAATTCACATTTCGCTTTGATAATTCGAGATGGAGCAGCAGGAACTTTGAGAACAAGAGCAGGCGATGGAATCACAGCGTTCACTGACAAAGAGAACACTTTCACCAATTCGTATTCTTTTCCATATTCCAGCGTCCCAGTCTGTTTGTAAACCGCAACATTCTTCGATCCCGATGTCGACGAGAATGTCATCGAAAACGAGAGGATATTAGAAGCATCTCGTTTCTCAGAAACTTGAACTGTGAACGATTCGCCACTCATTCCAGACGAGGTCACTGTCAGAACAACATTGTTCAGCGTGGACGAATCGAAATCACATCCGATGGCAGACACAGAAGGACCAAGAGGTGTCGTGAACTCACATGAATCCAAAAGGATGAACTCGTCGTCTTTCCCTTCTTCCGACAGCTTTACCGATGAGATCGTGTATTGAGTTCCATACTTCATCTCATCAGCCCATCCCAGAAAGATCGTCGATGTTCCCAATGTGTCGCTGCTGAACTCAATCGGGAAGGTGTGAGACGATGTCGTCGTTGCTCTGTAAGTCTTCTCATTCGGCAGACTCGTTCCTTCCACTGTCAGAACTGTCATGTTCGTCGTGATCTCGCCACTTGCGAACGAGAGCGTGGCAATTCGGGGAGGAAGAGGAACAAAGAATGATCGGCCAGGGTTCACATAGAAAGAATCAACGCCTTGTCCAACAGAGTCGATTTCATATGTTTCCCCAAACTTGAGCGAGCTGGCTGTTTCTTCGTCTCCAACTGTGAAGTTCACCAGGCATCCACTCTCACTCACATTGAAGATCTCAGCCGACCATGTCGTGCTTGACCCAACACGACGGATCACAACATTCTGCTTCTTGTTGTGAAGCTTCCGCCCCTCCATCGACACCATAATTGTGTCCTTTTTCCCATTCAATCCTGCTGACACCGTTTCAATTCGAGCTGGTTCTATTGGCGTTTTGAATGTCACTGGTCGATTCACAACCAAGTTCATCTCGTCCAACCCATTCACAAAGAACACGTCTTTCACTGTGTATTCTGTGTCATATTTCAGCTGCCCAGACGAACCAAAAGGATAAAGAGTGGCATCTCCAGTGAGTGTCGTGCTTGAGGATGGTGTCAGTGTCATCGTCACATTCACCTCGTCATCCCCGTTCGTTGCCAACACCCAGAACGATCCCTCTTTCAGCCCAAACCCAGTCACTTCAATCGTCGTCGTGTTCGCATCCTTCGTATTCGCCACGGCTGACACAATGTACATCCCTAGACCCCATCCAGGCATCACTGCCGAGCGCAGTGTGTACGTCTTCCCACTCGGCAGAACTCCACCTGCTCCGACTGTTGCTGTGCCTGTTCCTGTGATCGCGTTGGAAAATGTCACAAAGATGAGTCTGGGCAGCGTGTCCCCGTCGAGGAGCACAGCCATCGTTCCTGTCATCGCGTGGGCACACGTCACAGTGAACGTGGCTGTTGATGACTCCATCGCCATTGACGAGGTAACGATGTGAGTTGCCCTTGAAACTTGAGGAATGGACGCTGAGTCTGTATCAGGGTTGGAGATATGAATTCCAAGATAATCAGACGATGTGTCGCAATCTGTAATCTTCTCCGGAGTGAGAGGGTAGTTATGCATGTTCCCGACATACACGTCTCTGCCTTTCGTTGTGGAGATGTTTCGGACGTTGTCTCGGAAGTAAAATTTCGAGATTTTTGGTGAAACATCCAAGATCAATTCCTTCCATCCATTGACGAATACAGGACCGCTTACGTTCCCGACACATCCAATGATGTAATTGTTCGATCCGGTGAGTTTGGCATCTTCAGCAAAGATGGCAGATGCTCTGTCAGCGGCACATTTATCAAAGTAACAATTAGTAATGGTCCCTTCGGTCCTTCCGATGAGTACCGCGCCACCAGCATCCACTGCAAAGCATTCAGAGAACACACACTTGTCCACTTGAGCGATCAATCGTTTTAGCGTGGTGGTATCTGTATTCATCCGTCCAGATAAGTGAAGTGCCCCTCCATCTGACTTGTCTGACCCCTCAACTCGATTTGATATGCACTTGTGAAAGTTGCACGACGTGACGGTGACTTTGTCAACATTGTAGACAGAGACTTTGAATGCTCCACCGTATTCCGCTGAGGAGACAATAAATGTGCAGCGAAGGATGGACAAGATGGTGGTTTCGGAGGGGAGGGTCGATGAGTCTGTGCGAGTGGTGAGGTGTTTGTCTTGTATGGTGTGGGTGACATCCGCGTTCGCGCGACGATCGGAGACGCTGTGGGAGACAGAGGAATTCACGCAGAGCACTGTCGCACCGCGGTTGATGTCCAGAAGCGCTGTCCCGTCGAAGTGGTTCGTCACGTGTGACATGTCGCTCGCTGACAGCGTCTGGCTCGACAGCGGAGAGACGAGGCCAATGTCCGTCATCCCCGAGCTCGTCACGTTGGAAAGCCCCGAGTGCAGCAGATATGTGTGGGCAGGGAGCGTGTGGGAGGCAGAAGTTGACTGTCGGAACGTGAAGAGCGGGCCAGTCGACGTCGAGAGCGAGTGGTCATTCAACGAGAGTCCTGTTCCCACAATCGACACTGATCCAGATCCTTCCTCAGTTTTGACGGTTTCAAGCGGAATCTCGGTGTTTGGGAGCACGTCGCAGAACGGAACGAGCATGTGGGATTCGAGATTTCGGTGAGTCGACAATTCGATTCGAATCGTTGCCCACGAGTCATGTGTCGAGGGAACGATCATGAAGGGTGATGTGGATGGCGATGAAATGATCTCACAACTCGAGACAACCAATTCTGAGCGGTCCAGCGATGTGATCGAAGTTTCCCCATTTCCGCTTGACAGAGTCAATGAATGCAACGAGAGGGAACAATTCTGGACCACAAAGATTGATGGGCATCGCTGGGACGCATCCGGTTTATTTCGGTTGGCTTGCTTGTTGACCACATCATTCTGATTTGTGCTCGGACAGAACTCCACAATGGAATTCATTCCACGTAATTCCAATTGTGTGGAAACTAACATGATGTTCTGTCCTTGGAAAACGCCGTTTTGGAGCATCATAAAAGTTCCGTCTTGCGGTTCGTTCGATTCAGGTTCCAATCGTGTAGTCAGAAGAGAGGACAGATCATGAACTGTTGGTGGCGAATGTGGTGGAATAGAGGAGGTTGATTGGAAGACTTGTTCTGTCCAAAGGAAGAACGACAAAATTATGACTTGAAGGAGATTCATCATTCAAATAAAAGGCTGATCTTTTCATGTCTGTTGTTCCTCACAAACTCGAAGCTGTTCCATTCAGAACGTCACAACAAACGGTTGACTCAAGTCAAAAGAGACAGAAACGAAAATCATCTGCAATCCAACATCTTAATGGGAGGATCAACAAAAACTCTTCCCATCGTTCAAATGCCACCAAATCTAGTATCAAACTCAATTGACCCTTCAAACTGTCTATTTGATTTGTTGTCATCTTGTGCAGATAAATCTCCCAAACCGTTCAGTTCATCGAAATCTTCTTGTCTCGAGTCTTGTCTCGATCAGGAGGGTTCATCTGTGACATTTCGACGTGCAGAGCGTTTATCAAGCATTGAAAAAGAATTATTCGAGGAAGAGTTTCTGATCGTGACAGCACTGGAATTGGTGGAAACGACGAAAGTTGCAGCTCAATATACGAAATGGGACAAGAGCAGGACAGACGCAGTATATGGAATTCTGGATGTTGACCCCGGAACAAATCTGAAACTGCTGATGGATCGATGGAAAAACGAACAAAAACAATGGACAGACGATGTCTTCTTCTCGTTGTGTCACTATTCTCATTCGTAGGATTTGCTCCTCCTCGTTGTCCAATTGGTTTACCCGCTGAAATATATGCACACGAAGTTCATCCATCGGGCTATCAGATCAGACTGCATCTTTCTTGAAACCGCCAAACCAGCTGTCTTTGGTATTCTCCCTTCGTCCACACTTTCATTCAGCTAATTTTCAATATGCGCTCAGATACAATCAGGAATCGGGGGATAAGACATCTGCACCGTACGTTAAGAACGGGCTTGGTCAAAACACCCCTTATCAACCTTCGAGTCGCATTCGCCCACGAGAAACCATTGTCGACAATCCACTGTCTGCTGCCCTGTTCTTCATCTTCTTTAGTTACGACTCAAGGGTCGATATCTGGGCTATCGGTCTGATCCTGCACGAAATCGCGTACGGAAAGTCCATCTTTGGGGATGCGAATGATTTCCAGAAAACCGAGAAAATTTTTGAAAACAAGTTTGAAATCACGCAATATGATCCTCTGCACCCGAAATTCCATGCAATTTTGAAGCGAATGCTGTCAACAGTGTGATACCCATCGTTCTCCTTCATCTTCCCAACAGGATGCAGACACACGCCCAACAGCTGCTTCTCTTCTTCAGGATCCCCAACTGCAGCCGGCGTACAATTTCCTCACGTCTGTCCCCGCCGTCCTGATGATCAAAACCAACGCGTCGTCCATCCTCAACTCTGCCATTCCGCAGGAAACATTCCCCGACGATCTCCGAACACGGCAAAACAGGTTCGTGCAATCAATGGCCAGGCTGCAGGCTGCGGGAGACGTCACAATCAGTGTTGACTCAGCCAATCCAACTGAAAGCCCCAAGGAGAACATTGAGCAAGTTGCAGAAAAGCGGACTGCTGTTGTTGGAGCTGTAGTAGCCATAGTAGGTGCAGTCAGTGCCATTGCTGGTCTCGCTGATGCTCGCTCTCTCAAAAGATTTGTGAATCCAGTAGGAATTCCAGGCAATGTTGGTAGGAAAGGACTAACGACTGCTAACGGAATTGCTATTGGCCTGGGCATTATCGGAATTGCAATTGGTGCTCTGGTAACTTACAGAGCAATGAAGAAGCTGCCTTTTCACCGCCAAATTCAAAAGGATCAGCGTCAGATGGGACATCAGGGGCAGTGAGGTGCTAAGTGTTTCTGGATTTATTACAGCAATGCTCAGGGTTCATAATTGTGCCCAATATTTCAAAGCAAATCTTGATTTTTCTTCACAAACAGAGCAGTGTAAGAGAGGATTAATCGAAACGAACAATCTTTTGACCAGGGATTGGTTTCGCGAAGGCGAGATCGTAATACCCAAACTGGAGCTGGTTGATGAAGTCGTCCTTAAAGAACATAGAAATCTAAGGATCCAAAATAACAGCAGAACTGAAAGAGGAGATCTCACACCATGAAATGGAATGTGCCATTCAGCCCCCCATAGCAAGTTTTCTGCTGTCTCTTATCCAAAAAGAGAGTGAGCAGCCCTTCCGATGCATTGAACTCAAGAGTGACAGTGGAGCCATAGGTTGCTGGGGCATTCGACATGTTCACCGAAGATGAAGCATGAAGACCATCCGGGCTGAAGAAAGTAAACTACAAACAATTGGTGGACAAACAGCGTGACGAGGAATCCCCATTCGTTTTTACTCATTCCAACAGCAGCTCCGAGTTCATTCAATCCTTCAGTTCTCACAACTCCCGCGTGAAGTATCCCTTTGTTTGTTCCAAGCTTGAATGACATTCTGGCGATTCCTGTCTTCATTTCCGACCCAATAATCAGATTAACATATCCGTCTTCAGAAATCTTCATAATTGTCGCCAAAGAATCATTTGGTCCAGAAGTAACTTTCACACTGCGAGGGATTGACACCCAAAGAGCCCCCTTTTCTGGGCGGGTGCCTAAAATGGTGATAGGATGAGATTCGAAGCGAGACCCACCAAGGGCAAGTAAAATCTTGGCGAGGTCGTGTTGCTTCGCTTCCAGTTGAGTTCTGACGGTGGTGATTTCGGCTTGTGCAGCCGCAGCACGCTTCTTCTCTTCTTCCTCCTTCTGGGCAAGTTCCGTAGAGATCAAAGCAATTTCCTGTTCTAAAACGATTTTACGGGCTTCATTTTCCTTCTGTAGTCTTGCTTTTTCTTGTTCTTCCCCATATTTTGTCATTCCTTCCAGCTGTCTCATTTTTGCTTCTAACTTCGTTTTCTTTGTTTCAATCTCGCTTGTAAGATCAACCAAGTGTGCATGTTCTTTCTGAGCATGTTCTTCACAGAATGTCCGAAGTCCACCCTGAATCTGGCCTGGAACAGTTGGGAGTCCCTTGCCCCTCTTCTGCACTTCACTTTCCGATATCCGAAGTGCTTGTTCAGCTGTCAATCGCTGGTCGGGATTTTTCGTCAAAAGTTGTCCGATCAGATTCCGCCATTCTTCAGAGAATTCTGATGGGTTGAGAGGCGCTGGCTCGCCTTGAAGAACAGCAACAAGATAAGCAGGGAGAGTTGATGCATTGAATGGAAGAGTCCCAAGGGAGAGCTCAGCAAGGACTACTCCACAGGACCACACATCGCTCGCCGGCGAGGCTGGTTGAGATGAGAGCTGTTCTGGGGAGAGATATGGGCTTGGAAATAGAAGAAAGAAACGTGAAGGAAGGAAAAGAAAAGTGATAAAGAAAGATATTTGTGATTATATAATTGAGAAACGAGTTGAAAGATTATTAAGTTGAACTAACAACATACTAGGTTCCTGTTTGAGTATGACTTGCTGTTAGCAACTGAGTCATCATTTTGCTTGATCCTAAATCAGCTGAAAATTATAATATCATGTACGATGAGTGATTGTTGAAAGAAAAGACGTGAATAACATGGTCATGAAAGAACAAAAATATAAATTAGAACTTCGTAAAAAATGCAAACCGAGTTTCAAGACTCCTTTTCGTGTCAGAAGAATGTTGTCTGGTTTGATATCTCGATGAAGAATCGACTGAGAGTGCATCGTTGTAACTGCACGAAAGAGACCAATGCTCAAATCCCACAAATCCTAAGAGAGGAAGAAAAGAGTCATAAATGCAGATATTGAACAATAGAATCCTGTATATGACAAAATGAAGGAGTACAGAAGCGATGAAGAGAAAAGCGACAGTTCGAGTCATCAAAACCATACATCTTCGGAAACTCTGCCCCCTTTCTCAACCAGATCATCCAGAAAGTTTCGGAGTGATCCACCTTCACAAAATTCTTGCACAATCCAATGAACGCGAGTGTCACCAAAGTCCCCCAAGAATTCAACGAGATTATCCCCTTTAAGTTGGACCATTGAGGCGATTTCATTTCGAACATAATCTTCTGCAAGAGATCCGTCCAGTTTAATCTTTTTCAGGACAACCAACTTGTTCGATTGGGTGTTGATTGCCAAGTAGGTTTTCCCGAATGTTCCTTGGCCAAGCTGTCGAAGCCGAGTATCTGCAAGATGAAATATGAGAACAAGGAAGCAGACAATCATTTGGGATGGTTGTTGACATGGTTGAGTTTCTCGGGCCCACAACAGATTTGTTCGGTCTTTTCGCAACAAAGTCGCGAGAAAATGAAAGCTCCTGATGTGGATGAAATGAAAATTTTCGAAATAAGGATTCAATGTCGTGAAGAGCATATGAACGAATGAGCCATTCGTTTAAATCAATGTCAAAGAAAAAAATCTTAGACAAACTCATTGGACCCCAAATAAATGATACTCACTCCCAAAACGCCAAGATTATCCTCCGAAATTTCAGGAAGATTGTTCTGACCAGGAGATTCCTGTTCGGCCCTGCATGGAGAAAAGAAAGATGGGACTGAAAGTTGTGGAAAACTGTGAAGAGTGATCTGAGGGACAACGATGCTATAACAAATGTGTCCAGATGAAGAATGCGCGCAGCAAGAAAAAATGAGAATAAAAAGATAGAGAAAAAGAACGAAAGTTGAGAATGAGGACAAATGTGACGTGAAAACGAAGATCGGAAATGATAGAGAAAAGACGAAATCAGAAGAAATGAAGAACGTCAAAATCAAAAATGGAAGATGGAGTCAGATGGAAAATTTTCACCATTCCTGTGCTGACTATGTTCGATTCGAGTCAAACTGCTTCTTCGGCTGAGTGTCTTCCTTGATTTGTGAGAGTGAGGTGATGACAGAAGTGACAGTTGGTCTGTTATCTGGATCGATGGTAAGACACTGCTCAATAAGTGTTTTCATTTCCTCCGAAACGCCATCCATATTGGGGAGCATTCCTGAACACAGCGACCGATTCGCATTCACTGCATCCTGCTCCCCGAACGGTATTGTTCCTGTCTCGATTTCGTACAAGATAAGGCCAAGCCTAAAAACTGCCGCCTTGTTCACATCAAACCCCTTCTGGTCCGCTCCTGCCAGCTTCTGTTCAGGTGTTTGCCATCGAAGATCCGCTTTTTCTTCTTTCTTCTGGTCATCAGGGGGCACCTGTTGGTTTGTGAGTTCAGTCTCTGATTCTGCAAGTCGGAGAGTAATTCTTCCCTTTTGATCGTAGATGAACCAGTGTGATGTGAGTGACGGAAGAATCTCGGTCAATTGTCCAAGTCCAATGAGTTGTTTCACGCCCATCGCGACCTTCATTCTCGTTCCGATTCGGTCGATGAGCTGCTTCTCGACGTGGAGTCGATTGTAGAGCGTGTTTGTTTTGTTCACAACTTCCACGTTGAACCTCCCTTCACAGAGAATCGCTTCTGTCCGATATTGGATCGGGATGACTTGAGTTTCTTCATCATCTGGAAGATTGAACGTGTCCTTTCCAAACTCTCCCATATCGTGTTCTGTCTGTTGGTCATCTCGAGCAGTGATCATCGATGATCCCAACACTGTTCCTTGTCCCTGCTCCACTTCAAGTTTCTCTACGACCATCTCTTCTCCCACATCATTCAGTTCGGTTTTTGTCAAATTCTTTCTGTTTCTTCGTCGGACGCAGACGACGATGATGATAACAGCTGCGAGGAACGCGCTGAGAAGACAAACGACGAGCGGAATCCACCACTTCATATTTTCGCGGACAGCTTCTGCAAGGCGATCTGAAGAGGAGAGTTGGAAGACGAACACGGTGTCTGTTCTGTGTTCGGCTCCATACATCAGTCGAGCATTCCATTGAACTTTCTCGTTGAGTTCAGAGAGATCGGATTTGTTGATTGTGAGAGTGATTATTTTGTCAGTGAATGATGCAGTTGTTTCAAGCGTCAAGTTGATTCGCTCTGATTGGATTGTTTCCTTCCCTTTCTGCTCTTCAAACACTTCCAAGACCAGTCCACATGGGAACAGTGTTTCTCCAACAATCTTCAGCTCGAACGTCCGTCCCTTCTTGTCGTACACGCTGCTCGACTCATTTTTCGACAATGTTGGGACGAAGAGAGGAGCTGCTTGATTCGCGTCATCGCCGTGCAATCTGCACTGGTTCGAGAAGATCCACGCTGAAGGATGCTCGCTTGACCCATCTCCACTCGTCCGTCCTCCGACTGTGATGTCTCCTTCTTCCAAGCAGTGGATATTCCTCCTGGACGAAGGAAACAACGAATGACGAGGAGAGTTTCCGAGGAAGATGGATGATGTGATTGAGAGAGTTCCGTTGATCATGTTGATCGCCCCTTGCGGCAGATAATTCAGAATCGAATTTGTAATTGTTGTCTCACAGTTCACAAGTTGAATAATTCCCGTTGTCCATTCACACAACTCATCGATGTCGGCATCATCGTTGTTTGAGAGTGTGCTGTCCTCCCCAACGTACGAAACATCGACAATTTCGATTTCAGCTCCATCACCAGACAGATAAACGAACGACAGTGCTGCTGGATTGATTTGAAGTCTAACTTTGTTGAGCACAAAAACTCCGTTCGAGACAACCACCATCGCTCCATGGCTGGCGATTGATGCGTCAGCAGGAATTGTGATAACTGGGTGTGTGAGGTCTGATGTCGAAATCTGTACACTCTTCTCATTCTCGATCAGAAGTGAGGTGTTCTGGAGGGCTGAATGAACAATCGAGAGAGTCGTTTGTTTTGGGGTCAGGATGGCGATGACAGTCCAAGCGACATCGATTGATGCGCACGGTCTCTCAACATCACCACAAGGCAGATCAATCGATCCTTTGTTCTTGTCAACGAATAGAGTGACTTCCGTTGGTTTTGATGGAGTTGTGAATGGTTCAGGTGGTGGAGTGATTGAGTCAAAAGGTTCACTTGATTTGGTGATTGATGTGATTGTGTACGATGTGCCATGGAGCAATGCGTTCGGTCCGACCAATGGAATCGTTGCAGATGTCACATTCGTCGCATGATTGAAGAAAACTGTGAGAGTGGCTTGTGGTGTCAAAGTGATTGTGTATTGTGCATTCCGATCCAAAGAAGTTCCAAGTAAGCTGAGTTGGAAGGAGATCCGAGAATAGCCCGGCTTGACTTCTGCTCCTGTGACGGATGATATGGATGGAACCAAGAATGACAGATCTGGATAGATCAAGAACTTCGATTGCCCATTCTGAGAAATGGAGTCAAGTGTGTATATTCCTCCAAACTTGAGTGTTCCTGTTGTTTCATCTTCAGTTGCTCCAATCCCAAAAGCGACCGTGAAGGACGTTGTGCCGGAGACAGTGTCAGCTGTTTGTGTGAATGACATGTCCCCTCTCTTGACAGTGACGTTATGTTGTCCATTTTCTGTCACAGTGCCAGTGAGAGTGATGGTTGCAGTTGTGTTATCAACGCTGATATGGGCCAGATTGGTTATAGTGGAGATTCTGGCTATGCTTGATGGAGTGGTGAAGGAGAGTGGGCCAAAGATCGTCACATCCACCAAAGGAGCATCTTTATTGACAAGTGAGACAATTGAGTAGCTTGCGTCTGAAACGAGTTCGATCTTAGCTTCGTCAAGTGAGTACACAACAGCCGAGGCCGATCCTGTTCCATCCTGCTTGAATGACGCAGCGATTTCTTTCTGTGAATTTCCAGTTTTGACTGCGAGGGTGTAGTCTCCTTCGGGAATCATCGCTCCAATCAGAGGAATGGTGACAACGTCTTTGAGTGTCCCTGTGAGTGATGGTGTTCCAACACTCGTCAAGCGAGGGGGATTCGGAACTTCAACTGCCACTCCTGTGTTGACGACAAAGGCATCAGTTCCATTGTCAACACTCCGAACTGTATATGTCCCCTCAAAGGCCAACTGTCCGTTTTGTGGATCGTCAGTGACGGCGACATGGAAGTTCACGGTCACTGATGTCTCCCCAACGTACGAGATGGCTTCTGGAGATACAACTGTTGTTCCCTCTCCATTCTGCACACGTACTTTCAGTGCCTTGTTTTCGAAGGCTTTTCCCGAGAAGGTGAGCTTCATTTGGTCGGCTGCTGTCAGTGTCGGTGTGACTGAGATAACACGAGGCGGTTGTTGTGGAGTGGTGAAGGAGAGTGGGCCAAAGATCGTCACATCCACCAAAGGAGCATCTTTATTGACAAGTGAGACAATTGAGTAGCTTGCGTCTGAAACGAGTTCGATCTTAGCTTCGTCAAGAGAGTACACAACAGCCGAGGCCGATCCTGTCTCATCCTGCTTGAATGACGCGGCGATTTCTTTCTGTGAATTTCCAGTTTTGACGGCGAGGGTGTAGTCTCCTTCGGGAATCATCGCTCCAATCAGAGGAATGGTGACAGAGTCTTTGAGTGTCCCTGTGAGTGATGGTGTTCCAACACTCGTCAAGCGAGGGGGATTCGGAACTTCAACTGCCACTCCTGTGTTCACAACAAAGAATGCTGTATCGTCTTTCACATCCTTAACGGCGTATGTCACTCCAAAGGCCAACGTCCCTGTGATTGGATTCGCACTCTGAGAAACTTTGAATGTCACAGTCGCGACTCCATTCTCATACGAAATGAGAGTTGGTGATGTGATCTCTTCTTCATTCCCCTCCTGAACTGTCATTTTCAGCGCCTTGTTGTCGAATTCCGTTCCTGTGAGGGTAACGGTCACTTCATCTTTCTTTGTCAGTTGTGTCGAGACAGAAATAACTCGAGGCGGTTGTTGTGGAGTGGTGAAGGAGAGTGGGCCAAAGATCGTCACATCCACCAAAGGAGCATCTTTATTGACAAGTGAGACAATTGAGTAGCTTGCGTCTGAAACGAGTTCGATCTTAGCTTCGTCAAGAGAGTACACAACAGCCGAGGCCGATCCTGTCTCATCCTGCTTGAATGACGCGGCGATTTCTTTCTGTGAATTTCCAGTTTTGACGGCGAGGGTGTAGTCTCCTTCGGGAATCATCGCTCCAATCAGAGGAATGGTGACAGAGTCTTTGAGTGTCCCTGTGAGTGATGGTGTTCCAACACTCGTCAAGCGAGGGGGATTCGGAACTTCAACTGCCACTCCTGTGTTCACAACAAAGAATGCTGTATCGTCTTTCACATCCTTAACGGCGTATGTCACTCCAAAGGCCAACGTCCCTGTGATTGGATTCGCACTCTGAGAAACTTTGAATGTCACAGTCGCGACTCCATTCTCATACGAAATGAGAGTTGGTGATGTGATCTCTTCTTCATTCCCCTCCTGAACTGTCATTTTCAGCGCCTTGTTGTCGAATTCCGTTCCTGTGAGGGTAACGGTCACTTCATCTTTCTTTGTCAGTTGTGTCGAGACAGAAATAACTCGAGGCGGTTGTTGTGGAGTGGTGAAGGAGAGTGGGCCAAAGATCGTCACATCCACCAAAGGAGCATCTTTATTGACAAGTGAGACAATTGAGTAGCTTGCGTCTGAAACGAGTTCGATCTTAGCTTCGTCAAGAGAGTACACAACAGCCGAGGCCGATCCTGTCTCATCCTGCTTGAATGACGCGGCGATTTCTTTCTGTGAATTTCCAGTTTTGACGGCGAGGGTGTAGTCTCCTTCGGGAATCATCGCTCCAATCAGAGGAATGGTGACAGAGTCTTTGAGTGTCCCTGTGAGTGATGGTGTTCCAACACTCGTCAAGCGAGGGGGATTCGGAACTTCAACTGCCACTCCTGTGTTCACAACAAAGAATGCTGTATCGTCTTTCACATCCTTAACGGCGTATGTCACTCCAAAGGCCAACGTCCCTGTGATTGGATTCGCACTCTGAGAAACTTTGAATGTCACAGTCGCGACTCCATTCTCATACGAAATGAGAGTTGGTGATGTGATCTCTTCTTCATTCCCCTCCTGAACTGTCATTTTCAGCGCCTTGTTGTCGAATTCCGTTCCTGTGAGGGTAACGGTCACTTCATCTTTCTTTGTCAGTTGTGTCGAGACAGAAATAACTCGAGGCGGTTGTTGTGGAGTGGTGAAGGAGAGTGGGCCGAGAATGGTAAGTGGGATGTTACTTCCATATTGGTAAAAATTCTCGATAATGTACTGTGTGTTTGGTTTCAACACAGTCTGTGTGCTATCTTTGTCATAGAGAGCGACCGAGGCTGTTCCAGAATCCGCTTGTTCGAACTTCGTTGTGATGTTGATTGGTTCGTCAATTCCAGCCCTGACAGTGATCGTGTATTGGCCAGCAGGGATGAATGTCCCTGAGAGGGTGATCGTGAGCATCTCAACTCTCTGATGGTCATACGAGGTTGCGATCGACTTGAGGGTGGGTTTTGGCTCGGACGGGGTGGTGAAGGAGATTGCTGGAGGGTCCATAACAAGCAAGGTTTGTCCGTTTTTGAGAAGAGCAGACTTCACCATGTAGGTTGTGTCCCATTTATAACGTGAATTCTCACCACCGATATCAACAGCTGTTTCAAATGAGAGTATGTTGAGCGATCCCTCCTCTGAAATTCCAAACGAGACTTCCTCCTCAAATTGGTCTCCAATTGAAATAGTCAGTATGTATGTCGTCGGTTTGTTAATATTTCTTCCCTTTATCCGAAGATACCCTTGTTGTTCTTCCGAATCATAACGGAAAATAGCCTGGACGATTCGAGCCTGATTTGGAGTTGTGAACGACACGGTTGGTTGGAACATCACCTGACCAGAAGAGCAAGAGGCAGCGACTAGTTTGTACGTCGAGCCTTGTTGCAGAAGTTCCCACTCACCAAACGCTACGGATTGTGTGAACTGTGAATTGGCGTTCGGGCGTCCAAGCATCAGGAGACGTTGCATCGGCGGCGGAGAGTCTTCGTTTGGAGGCTCGTAATAACCTGTATTGTCAACCAAACAGAACAGATTCATGACACTGGGAAGAGACAGTGAAGTTCGAATAGTGTTTGACATCACGATTTCAAGTGAGGTCATCATTGCTTGCTGCGGAGTGGCTCTTAACATGCCGAGGCCATCCTCCTCCACATCCGAATTGGATACAACAACCGTATTTGCGAAAGTGGTTGTTGTTGATTCGATAATTAGGTTCGAAAATGATCCAATTCCCCCAGATTCTCGGAAATAGATATCCTGTGCTTTTGCAGCACTATTTTCTGTGAAAATGAGATAATTCATGAAGATCCATGGGCTTGTGTCGACGAAGAACGCGCCACCAGTCCCTACCTCGTTGATCGCTGTGCACGTTGAAAACGTTGAATTGTGGAAAGTAAAGTAATTTTGTAGGTTTCGAGCGAAAATTGCCCCTCCAGACACAGTAGCACTGGATTCAAAAAAGAAATTGCGGGTAAAAGAGACAGTCGACACAGAATCGAGAAAAAGGGTTCCAGCTGACCCTTTTGAGGAGCAGAGTCGGAAGGACGAGTCTTGGCATGTGAATTGGAGGCCTGTTTTGTCTTCGCTGGTCATCGAGATCGCTCCTCCAACAGAAGACGATCCGGTTGTGCAACAGGACCTGAAATGAGTGTTGGCAACACATAAGTGGATCGGGGTTGAGATCGAGACAGCTGAACCATCGCTCTCCGAAGAAATGTCCGAGAAGGTGCATGCCTGGAATGTGCAGGTGGCCTGGTCTGTTCCGGTCACATCAGCTGGCATTTCAAACGGATGTGACATGGAATAGTGTTGGAGTTGCATGGAAGGGAATTCGTCGGATGGTTGAACGCCTAACTGATTGCATTGCGAGAAAGACGAGTTTGTGCATAATAAGCTGCCTCCCTGGTTGATATTGTTGCATGCTGTTCCTGATAAGTGGTTGGTGCTGTGTGAGATTCTGGAATTTAGAATTGTCTGCGTCACAGACGACGGGAAGCGCGATTGACGGTGTAACGATGATGTGACGTTTTGAAGATGACATCGCGAAAGTTGGGTCCGAATATCTCCGAAATAGGAATTAATTGGAGTAGCATTGGGCTGAAAGACGAACAGAGGTCCCGAACCCATGACGAGGTGAGCGTCCTTCATGTGAAAGTCGGTATTGCGAATGAAAATAGAGTCCAGCTGTGAATTTGAACAAGTTGGCTCGGAATCGAGGCATTTAGGTGCTGAAAGAGGATCAACACGCGAGTCAATGGATACAAGTGGTTGTGTCATTTGGAGATCGGATGACACGTGTGTGCAGTCAGAAAACGATATCGCAATCCGTTGTCCAAGTTCCCCGACGGTCAATAAAAATGGTGTTGATGCACTGTTGGAAGTGATTGGGCATGTGGACAGCGAGATCGCTGACGATGTGACGGTACCGATTCGAGTGTTTCCCTGGCTGCAGTCAAAGCGGACGGATCGAAAAGCGATGGTCGAGTTACGGAAGACAAAGAGTGCTTTGGAGGACAATTCTTCGGTATTCACCGACGGCGATGGATGGACGATTGTTGTCGAAAAACCGATGAATGTTGCAGTTGTAGATTCGAACAGGGAGCTCGATGAGACGAGAAAACTATTTGGAAGTCGAAAAGTTGGAGAACTGGTCTTGAGCTTGTTTTGCTCGTCAGACCCGTGGAGGTGAATCCAAGAGGAGAAGGACGATGTTTGGGTTTCGGAAAAATGAGATAGAATCGATCTGAGGAACAAAACATGGAAGAAGAGCATTTCAACACTTCAGGAGTACGGTGAGACCTTTTGGGATCGAATGTGAAAAACCCCGATTTTTTTCACTGGATGATCAAGCCATTATTTTGTATGGTTTCAAAAAGAGTGGGCTTTTTGGGTGAAACCCGCGGTTTGTCTCTCAGAATCGGCCTAAGGGCCGGATCAAATGTTCAAGAAAGTCATTCCACCCTGTATCATATCATCATCACCTCACAAATTTATATCCATGAAAACGAATTTTCCAATGAAGTCAAAAGGTAAAATAAAGTAATTGCTGTGGACATTTTGCAGATGGTCAGCAGTGTTTGCAGAGCGTTGGTGGACTCGCCCACATTCGCTTGTCTCTCTCGTCGCATCTATGTTCATTGACAATCACAGCACAAACACGCATGGCGCGTTGTGGACAGACGCGTGTCGGAGGGTATATTAGCATATGCAGAACCATTCTTTCGTCCACTTCTGACGACACGCCAGGCATGTGTGGTGATTCTGTGAACAGTCCACATGTCGGAATTAGCTCTGACGCACTTCAGGCGATCTTCAGAACAGCGAAATGCATCCAACGCTGTCCGTGCTGAAGACACGTCATCAGAAACGATCCGAGCGACTCAAAGAACGACATTTCGGACGACTGGAGAAGCGTACCACAATGCTCGGCATGCCCAGCAATGCTCATGGAACGTTGTGTCTTCGAGAAACACGACTGGAATAAGTGGTCGTGTCAGAGTCGTCAGTTTGTTGATTGCCAATTCTGCCGCACGGAGCCCGACCAGCACGGGATTGGCAACTTAAACAACGAGAACGAGCGATTCGTGTCGGATATGTCCCGTGTCGACCCAGACGATTCCTCGCTGGCAGCTGATGTCTTGGCACACGTATTCATTCATCCCACGACTTCCTTTTGCTCATCAGCATCGACATTTATCCACACGATGAGCACCGGCCAGGCAAAGAGATGATTGACGGGATGGATGTGTGGGAGTCGTGAACAGTGTGCATGAGGATATAAAAGTCCTTGAAAGAAAGGGAATCGGACGAATGGTGTGAAAATCAAGACACGCGTCGTGGGAGATTCTTTGGTGGGGAGAGAGGACTGAGAATTCGTTCTATTTCTTTTGGGTCAATTTTCTGCTCTCTCCGCATCGAGGAGATTCATTCCAAGCATATTGTTCAATTTAATCAAATATTCCTCCAAAAAGTCTCCCAATAATCCGTTTTGATCGGTTGTCAGTTTCAATTCGATCGAATCCTCGAAACCCTCGCTTTTCAGACATATATGAACTGTCTTCCCCGTCTGACGAATATTTCCGCCTTGTTCGTTCCATTCTCGTTGGGCGGATGTATATTCGAAGAGAAAGTTCCAAATTGAGATGTCTTCGACAATGGAGGGGAGAGCGTTTGGGATCGTCATAAAGACGGGTAGATTCTGAACAAAATCCAGTGTAGGCCGGTGGAAAGGACAAATTCGTGTGATTAAACCAAGAATAGGCATGAACTGGATGGATAGGTCCGGATCGGTTATCGCTCTGAAGTTGACGCAGAGATGGCGGATATATGGCTCGGACGGGATGAGAACTTGCTGGAACACTGTGTCGTGAATAGTCTGTTGTTCATTCCAATCTTCGATTTCGAGTTTGTTGAGTCCGAACTGAGATGCCAGCCAGATTGAAGAAGAGATGATGGATGTGAGATTTGAGTGAATTTCTTGAGAATCTGTGAAGGAAAGAGACAGTGGATTGAGATGGGTGACGAGGTGAGGGATCAAATCAGCTTTCACGAGATTTAGATGGATGTTGGATGAACAATCTTGGATCAGGCGTTTCAGGATATCCATCGTTGTAGCTACAATAGCCTTGTGGTCTATTGAAAGTAGGACAATGATAGAAGTCACAAATTCACTCAGCGATTCATCAGTTGGGGATGGTACAAGGCCAAGAATGAACTGATCGGCATCATCTTCACTGTATGTAAACCAGAAGTTTCCAAGTAGCAACTCTACTTTAGTTTCCAATATTTTATCAAGTGAATGACCGGCCTTCAACATGGATATCAGAGAGCGACACAGTGACAGTGTATCGGACATCGATTCGAGCGGTTCCTTATCCCAATTTACGAAGGCTACAGGGTCTACTGACAATAAAACGCGAAAAGGACACATACCAGAGGGTTCTTGTTCAGAGATATGAGTTGACGAAGGGATTTCAGTGCTCATCTGATGAACCTGACTTGAGAGCAATCGATTATGGGTTCAAAAAGATGTCATCAAATAGTCTTGTCGGAGCACCAATTGCGTGATAATTGACGTCTTGGAACGTTTGCTCCAGAATAAATGAGATACGAGTTTTTTCGCCTCTTTTGTTCCGTTCTTCCAGGACATCAAGAATTCTGGTAATAAATCCTTCATCGAGATCTTGGATTCAAAGATAGAGATGAATTTCTTGGTCAGGTTGTATTTCAGCTCTCCCTGAGCCGCAATCATCGGACTTCGCAGGTGATTCTGATCAATTGCTTGAATTGAATCGTGTGACTGTTGATCCATCCACTCCGAAGTGGCTTGGACTGACCAAAATTCTGCCCCGTCGATGTGTGCCCTCGTCACGGCAGTGATGGCTGTGGTCTGTGGGGAGGTTCAACTGAGAGTGAATCATCGAGTTTCCAATTTAGGAATGGAGAGTATTCTGGATCTTTCATGAAACTATGAGGATAAAACGACGGATACTGTCTGAGAATGTCATTCTTTGATCCTTCGATTTCTTTTTATGATGACGATCCCTGTCCGAACACGGCAAATGTCCCAATAATTTTGAAAAGAGCCAAAACACTATGGATGGTTTCACTTTTTTTATTTTTCTCCAAATTCTTAAAATCACTCAAATATGATGGAAAAGGGGTTTGTTTCGAAATTGAGCTTCGATCGTGACGAGAAACGACACTTTTTTGAAACGCCAATTGAACACATTTATTGTTTCAAAAACAGATGAGAGAAGATCATGAGGTGAGACAATGTGAAAAAAGAAGGTTCTACAATGGAGAGTACGGATAAGATGTATTGTGAAGAAATAGAGGCAAAATACTCAATAGTCTCGAAAATGCTCTATTGCACTTGAATTATCAGTTGAAATTAGATTTCTGCATGAACCCAGGAGTACAAGTATTTTTTCTTGAATTGGACACATGTTTGCACCCATCTGGCAAGATCATCATCGATCGTGTCCTGAACACTCCTTTCCTTTGTCTATCTGAAATTATGAGAGATAATTGAGAACAAACAGGTTTTATATGTCTGTTTGACACTGGTGAAGAGACATTGGGACATCATTATCTTAATCTCCAAGAGTAACCGTCATGGAAAAAGAGAATCCGCTTTCAGGTGCTACGAGTTTCAAAGAAAGTGAAAAGAGCACACCCGATCTTCACACATGTGACTTGATGTACATCGATCTGAGTGGAACGCAGTTTATCAAAGGTGGAGCAGTGAGGTCACAATGAAGGTTGGAGAGTCAGTGCTTGAAAAGAGGATGTGTAGAAACGAAGTTTTGAGAGAAGATATCCGTGGAGATTGAGGACTTTAATCTGTTCCTGGAACAAGAATAGACAGAATTTGATAGAAAGACCAGTGAAACGGATGGATTCTTTCAAAATTATTGGGACAAATGTCTGATCCTGTTCACGCTGAACGAATTGAACATCAAGATCATACGTCAAGAAACATGAGTGACCGGAAATCAATGAAAACCAATTGTAAATCAAGAGAGAGCATTCTTGACAGGAGTTGATCAGACCCGTGATCCTTCTTTGTCCTACGTTTCATCTGTCCATACTCTATTTCACCTTCCCATCGGTGCATCATCTGCGTAATCTGTGCCAAAATAATGAATAATCCAATTATGGAAGCCCTAGAACGGATGGACTATCAGGTCTTCTTTTCTTTCATTCAATCACCATCTACTTCTCTTCATTCAGCCCCTCCACCCAATCGGTCAACCTTATTTCGTTTTTTTATCTCATCTCTTCCCTCTTCTCATGGCTTCTAGGTCTTCAAGAAACGTATTCTTCGCTTCTCACTTTCATCCTCCTAGAGAGTTCACAGTTAAAGAAAGACATTCACAGACACTAGCCAAAGCAGTCATCATCCCCCGAGCAGATTTTTCTCATTCTCGCAACGCTGCAATCAATACAATCACTGAGTACGATCTTCTCATCCCTCATTTTTGATCAAGCGCCATACAACTCTCACCTCGAATTCTGCGGTATATTGATAACACGTTGGCTGGATCACACTTTGTCCTGATCAGAGAACTTACACATCTTCCTGTCTGCAACTCGTCAACTTTTTGAATGACCTCTCTCTTCAGAACCTATCATCTCTTCTTAACACCTTTGACCTCTCATTCAAACTGCCAGATGCATTTGCGGTCCTAATTCAGACATGTATGTTTTGATATTTTCTCATCCACATGTCTGCCAGTGGAATCTCTTGATGCTGCTTATCAGATGGGATTGCAACATCGGGAACTGTCTTCTAGTAGTGTTTTCTTTCAATTGGATCAAACAACAAATCGATATACAATCAAAATCGATGGATTCAGAGAAATGCCCACAGAGTTTCACCCATTTTTCTTGACATATCCACTTCTCTCCGGAAGGTACGATGAACCCACAAAGGAACTCTGCAAGAAAGAGGATACATTTCAAGCCGCAGTTCTGTTCTACGAATGTCTTTTCAACAGGTTTGGCTTTAACACTCACAATCATCTTCTCATTTCTCTTCCTCAGTCATCCCTTCCATGGAAAGTCGTTGCGAGAGCTACGTCGGTATTCCTTTATTGTTTATCATGAGTCAGTTCCGAGTTTCAGGTCACTTTCTGCCCGCGACAGGACCTTCCGCCTGAAGTGAACAATCTCCTCTCCACTCTCCTCACTGTCCGTCATTCACAACGTCCTTCCGCCAAGGATGCTCTTGAGCTTCCCATTATCCAAGAATATCGTCGCTCTGAAGCCGTGAGATACGGAATTCGCCGAGACGATCTCGACTCGATGATTGGACGAGACCGTGTGTTCAGTTCCATTTTTCTTCATTATCCCCACTTTTCTTCATGTTTTTGATGAATTTAGAAGCAGCTGAATTTTATAATCAGTCAATCGAAGGGTCTCCATCGTATTCTCGAACCCGATCTTCACTTGATGACCATACTCTTCACACTATTCCTTATTCCAATCATTCAACAGCATTGGCTTCGTCTCCACTTCATCTTTCACGACATTCTGTCGAGAATTCAAGTATTCATCGCTTCGTAATTGGAGGCGATGACTGGGAACGACAAGACAGCTTTTCTCACACAATTCCCATCTCAAATGATCTAAAGGACAGCCCTCACTCTTACCACGTGCGAGTTGGAGGTGGAGATGATCCCAGGGAAGGAACCCAAATCGTTCCACAAATCGACGATTCCTTCTTTCAATATCAAAGTCCTGAGAAAGCACAACAACAATTTCTTTCTTATTCATCAGTCTCCTCCAATCATCGTCCACAAACAACTCGTCCATTGCCAGATAGTCCATATGCTGGTCAGGATCGACGACACCCACACAATTCAAGACATCACCAAAAGGAAGATTTCTTTCCACAAACTCCTGCTCGTGAATCTTGTCTTATCTGTGAGAAGGATTTTGATGCTGATAAACTCCCCGAACATCTCCTGTCGCATTGTGAATTCGACGACACTACAGGAATGGTGAAATGTTGCATTTGCAAGCATAACGTGCTCGGTATTATCATGCTGAATCATTTAAGCGTGCATATACGTCTCGAAAAGGAGAATATCTCACGGAGCCGGGATCGTGGCAACGCTCAATCCACTGGTGAAGAACAGAAGAAAATCGACGATGAATGGGAATTAAATGAAGAAAAAGAACGAAAAGAGCGAGAAAAATATCTTGAACAAGCCAGAAATCGATACCAGATGCAGAATTACACCAAATTCGACACTTCGTCATCTCTCCAGAATCATCCACATACTCCTCCCAAAGAACAACAAGTGATTCAACAACGTCAAGAACCACAACCACAATTCCCTATCAACGATTTTGGTGACTCGGACAAGGATAAATCGCGTCGAAAAGCCATCATCGATCTAGAATCAGAATCCGACTCTAATAAGGGAGAAAACGATGAAAAAAGGACCAAACGACACAAACATCGATCAAAAACGGACAAGAAACAGGATCTTAAGCGCCAAGCCGGGTTTAACTTGGACAGCGACGACGACTCTTCAGATTTCATTCAGCGGTCGTCGCGCGAAGAAAAGGGAAGAAAAAAGGGAAGGAGCAATGATGAAAGTGAAGAAAGGCACAAACAACACAAAATGAAGGGATTCGACCTTCTTAGTGATTCGGATGCTGATAATCAAGTTTGCTGTCGTGATAAGGCAGACAGAGAGTGGACTCAACAAAAAGAGAGAGAACAGCGGGAAGAAAGTCGGAGGAGGAAGGAGAAAATGGAGAAAGAATCAAAGAAAATGGTGTACACTGTTGAACGCTATGGAGGGGAAGGTATGAATGATGACTCCTGTCTCCATTTAGAAATTCCATATTTTTCTTTTTTTTTCTCATTTTTTCGTGTCCAATGCATCCTTTTCTCTGTCTCAGCAACCATCTCCCATCACCACACTCTCTCCATCCTGACTCTCTCATCTCCCCCACTCATCTCTCCCATCCTCCTCCCTCCAACTTCACTCCCACATCCGATCCTTCTCCTCTCTCCACCACTCTCGTCTGGTGTTTGGAGAATCGAATTCCGTGTGAACACTCTCACCGAGAAAGTTGGAGTGGGCGTCGGTGTTCCCTGCGATGAAGTGGATGAACGAGAATGTTGGGGAAAAGGCGAATGTATTATCAATTTAGCTTTTCTTCGTGTTCTCTTCACCACGTTGTTCTCGAATCCATATTTTCTCCTTTCTTCCTCTCTCCATTGACCTCTTTTTCTCTTTTCTTCAGCTTCCTGTTTCTTTTCACTCAACACTGGAACTTGTCATCTCAGCTCGCGCACAACAAAAGGCAATTCCCCTTCCCGCCCTTCAGACATCATCACTGCAGAACTGGACTTCACTCCCTCTCTCCCAACCCTCAAGTTTCAAATCAACCATGAGACACAACCTGTTTTCTTTGTTGGAGTGCCGCAGGGAGTTGTATTCGAGATTTTTGTGGAGACGGGAAGGACAGAAGTGGAGATCCTTTCTTTTACCAGGAAGAGGGCTGGAATGAGTGGGAAGTGTGAAAATGAGCGTCCAGTGCAATGGAGCTGATTGTGATATGCTTCTTCGTTTAAGTCTTGATTGGTTAAATCTGAATTAACTTAGTCTTCTCATTTCATAACAAATTCTTTCATCTTCGTTCAACTCTTTTTGTTTGGTCTGATCTGATCGATCTCGAAGAGACGCAACTCGTTCCGGATTATCGTCAATAAATGTTCAACAAAGAAACAAAGATGTGCGAAATGAAAAAAGATATGCGTCCGGGTGATGTGAGAATGTCATGAGAGATGAAAAAGTGATCAGTGAAGTGATTGACATGAAGAAATCTCGAACTGTGTGATTGAGTGAGTTGGGAGCAAGACTAACCGAACAGTCAGTCTTGGCAAGGGTGGACGGAAAGAAGGAGTCGCGGCAAGCTCTGCCTGGGTGGAACCAACCAAATCAAGAAAAAGAAATTGCGATAGATTGAAGTTAAATCGAGAACGTGTGTGAGTGTAGAAGTGTTGGAAGATCTACGTTTCATGACGCAATGAATATAATTGGTTGATGTGGTGGATGGATGATGTGACATGAAAACCAGTTCAGACTGTGTGATGTGCATGTGTGAGTGAGTGAAGTGTCTCGAATCGACCCAATGACGACATTTCTTGACGTGATGTCGAGATCAGACAGACAAGAGGATTCGTGGGTCCGCAGTGTTGTGGCGTGACACACATTGAAGAGGTGTGGCGTGACACAGAGTAAAGGAGGGTGGGATGTGGATGCTTCACACTGTGTCGAGTGAGCGAGAGTGAGTAAGACGGTGAAGTGAAGTTGTGTTCCCTGCTTCTAATACGAGAAAACAACAGTTTTATCATTCCCCAACGGGATATGTGAATGTGGTGATGTCTGCTTCACTACAGGTTTCGACAATGACACAATGAACTCCTCCAACTCCGAAAGTGTCGGTCTTTTCGTCGGATCAATTGACAAACACTTTTCAATCACTTCCCTGACGTCTTCCGACACTCGCTCCATCGGTGGGAGTATTCCAGAACACAGCTGTCGTGATGCATTCACAGCGTCTTGCTCAGCAAAGGGTACAGAACCAGTCTCTATTTCAAGCAAGATCAGGCCAAGCCGAAAAACCGACATTTTCTCCAAGTTCAGCGGCTTCTGAGCTTCGCTGTCTTTCTGAGATGCAGCAGTCCCCACTTCGGTATGCGCTTGTTCAGGTGCTTGCCATCGCTTCCCATCGTTTCGAGTCTTCTCTGGTGACGTGACATTTCCACTCAGAGTTGCGTCGTTTTGAAAGTTCAGAAGGAAGAACACATGATTCACCCTGTCCAACACAATCTGATGTGGATTCAGTTGTTTCAGTGCATCGCTCGTCGGGTGAGATTTCACAAGCTGAGTCACCCCCTTCACAATCGAACCTCCAATTTCCGAAATCTTCATCGACGGTTGGTCTTTTCCGTGGAGTCGTTCGAACAACGTTATTCCTTGCACAGCATTCACAATCTGGCATTTGTCGTCACATGCCATCGCATCTGTCCAGAACAATTGTCCTCCAATTTCGATATTTGTTTTCATGGTGGGATCGACATCAGATGGTTCAACTGCTCCAACTCCATCCTTGTTCAGTGGTCGATTCGTGGAAGCCACGAGATCTGGACCAAGCGAGTCGATCGGTTCGTACTTTTCCACAATTTCCAGATCTTGGTCCAGTTCTCGTGATTGTGATTCCTTCAATTGGGTTTGTTTTTGTTTGTTGTGTCGTCGACGCCAGAGAACAAAGACAAGAATGAAGAAAAACAGAAGGAGGAGAGCGAGTGCGATAACAAGGGGAAGCCACCATTTCATGTTCTCTTTCACCATCTGTGCTCTTCGTTCTGCAGAGTTCGCTTGGATCAGGAAAGATGTCTGAGTTTTCTGATTCTGACCATAGACCAGTCTTCCTTTCCATTCCAACGCTTCTTGCAGTGGGCTGAAAAAGGATTGAGGGATCGAGAGTTCGATGGACGTTTCTGTGAACGTTATCGCGAAATCAATCGAGAGCGGGAAAGCCGTGTGGTTTCCTTCATTCTGCTTATCAAGTTCAAACACTTCCAGGGACAGACCACATGGGATCAGTGTCGTTCCCACAATCGAAATTTCAAATGTCTTCGTTTTCTTCAGAAAATTTGTTTTCGATGTCTTGTCCAGTGTCGGAATGAAGAAAGGTGCTTCTGAATGCGAATCAGATCCACTCATTGAACAGTTGTTCATTGCCATCCATGCTGACGGATGTTCAGAAGATCCATCTCCTCCACTCAGACTTCCAATCACCACCTTCCCTTCATCCGAGCAGTGAAGATTGTGTCGCATGGAATGGAATAACACATGGCCAGCATAATTGTCGTTGAATGTCGATGTGTCGATGTCGGCGATTCCTCCTCTCACATTCAGAGCGCCCTGGATCAGTTGTGAGAAGCGAGAATTATCGATTTCAGTGTCAGTGTCAACGAGACAAAACAATCCAGTCGACCAACTGCACACATCCAACGATGATTGAGTGAGGTTGGCATCATTCTGAGATTGACTCAGAGAGGAGGATGTGCCAGTGAAATGACACATGTTGATCTTCAGAGTGGTGGATGACGACGAAGAGACAAGTCGGAAGTCTTCTGATTCAACAAGAATTTCAAAATTCACGTTTTCTAACTGAACTGTGGCCGATGTCATCACAATCAATGTACTGTCCGAATCGAGGGTTGAAGATGACGGGATTGTGATCGTTGGTTTCGTGTTGCTTCCATTCGAAATCAGCACACTCATTCCATCGACAATCGCAATCGGTCGAGAGAGTGTGACTTTCGACACTGTTAGAATGGAAGCTTCTGAGAATTCCAAAGTTGAAACAATCTCCCATCCAGTTTCGAAGGAAGAACATGGCTTTGATTTCGTTCCACAGAAGAGATGATCCGTGTTTGATGATTCATTCACAAACACTTCAATCGAATCTAATTTCGCTGGAAAATCCACCTTTGCCAGATCGAGAAGAACTGTCTCTAAAGTCTCATCAACTGACAGAGAGAGAATCTTGTGAGAACCACTGAATTGAGGGAATCCAGGCCATCCAATTGGAACATCCAATTTCGTGTGTCCTTCTGTTGCTGATGAGAAGACGACAGGAATTGGATCCGTCACACCTTCCAGTCGAAGGTTGAATTGTCGATCGATGGGGAGATCAACCCCTTCCAGCGAGAGAGACACGAGTGTGCCAATGCCTTTCAGATCTGGTTTCACTTTCGTCAAACGAGGCGGTTTGGGAATCTTGAGTGTTGCTGTTGGATGAACAACAACTTCCGTTCCATTCGCTGTTTCAAGAGCAATCGCCTTTCCAAGACTAAGCGTCCAATCAGACAGAGCCAGATCGAATGTCCATTTCGTGACGGAATCTGATGAAGAGAGGGTTGGCGTGATTGTTAGAGAATCAGTGTCCTCAACGAATTTGAGTGTGATTGGACTGTTTGATAGAGCATGACCAACCACGACAACATGAGCGATGGTGCACGTTGGGTCGAGAAGAGATGAGAAGGAGAGGATGCGTTTTGGTTCAGCGGGGGTGGTGACAGTGAGTCCATCCACGAAATGCACTGATTTCTGATCTTTGTCCAGAACCTCCTGAAGATCATACTTCGTGTTCCAACCAAGTTCGATGTCTGTTGGAGTGAGAGAGAACACAACACTCTCGCCTTTTCCGCTCACTCCGTCTGACATCGTTCCCATCGCTTTTCCAGTCTTCTTCCCATCATCCGAGGCGAACACCAAAGTGTACGGTCCGTTGTCCAGTTTAATTCCAACTAGAGGAAATGTGAGTTTCTGTTTTAAGTTCTCGAGTGTGACGTCAGCGCTCTCTCCAACACTCGTCAGGCGAGCTGGTTCTTTCATCGTTGTGAACGAGAGGTCACTGTTGAAGAGCACATCGTTGAGCGACTTGTCTTTCACTCCAATCACAGAATACGTCGTGTCATACTTCAGATCAGATGATGCTGTGGGAAAGAGTGTGAATGTGGCTTCTCCATTTTCGCCATTTGATTTGAATGTCGCCTGAAATGAGGCAGGGAATGCATTTGATCCATTCACAGAAAGGGAGACAGTGAAAGGTCCATTTGTCATCTTCACTCCACTCAACACAACCGTCCCCTTCGTGTCTTTCTCTGAATACTGAATATTGGTTTCGAGAGTGTTCAAGTGTGGAGGCTCTTCAGGTGTGGAGAAAACACAGTTCAATTTCTCAATCAGCACAGATGAGGAGTCATTTGTCCGATTCATCCAATCCACAGAATATGAGTGTCCATACTTCAGATTTGCGTCTTGCAAAGGATACAGTGTCAGCGTCATTTTGTTCTCTGTCGTTGACGACGCTGAGAATGTGATTGTTGGTGTGTGCTCCTCATTTGATTCTGATGGCGTGGTGGGTGTGCCAACAACCTTCATCGAATATTGAGATCCAGTTGACAGCGAACGAGATGTCAGTGTCAGCTCTATTCCATTTTTGCGAGAGATGACGACATATGACGTTGAAACAAGACGAGCCGGCTCGTCCATGATTTTGATTGGGGTCTGAGCGTCTCGAAGCAGTTCTGTCAAATCTGTTCCTTTCCGGAACGAACTCACGGTGTATGTCGTACCATACACCAGTTCAGCATCAGACGAAGGGTAGAGAACCGCTGACCCTTCCCATTCATCACTCGTTGTGTTGTATTTCATCTCAATCGTGTGATTCTCTGTGGCTGACGCACTCAGCTCAACTTTGTATGTCGCCTCTTCATCCAACACTCGACCTGTCATCACAAATCCAATCGTCTTCTTCTCGTCGTCGTATCCTCCCTCAGTGAACTTCACCAGACGCGTCGGTTCTGTCGGTGTCGAGAAAACACAGTCCAACTTCTCAATCAAGATAGACGACGATGCTCCAGTTATCTTCATCTCTTCAACAGAGTAAGTGTGTCCATACAGAAGCTCGCCAGGGAAGGAATAAAGTGACAAAGAGAGTGTGTTCGATGTCGCTGATGACGGTGTGAAAATGATTGTTGTTGTGTGTGCTTCATTCGATCCTGATGGCACAGTGGGCTCTCCAACAACTTTCATCGAATATTCTTTTACTGTTGATAGAGAACGAGATGTCAGTGTCAGCGTCGTTGCATTGTCACCATTCACTGTCGATGTTGAAACAAGACGAGCCGGCTCGTCATCGATTGTGATGTCGTCCAGCTCCTCTCGAAGCAGTTCTGTTGAAGTGGCTGCCTTCCGGAACGAACTCACTGTGTATGTCTCTCCATACACCAGTTCAGCTGATGTCGAAGGATAGAGAGTTGCTGATCCCTCCCATTTGTCACTCGTTGTGTTGTATTTCATCTCAATCGTGTGCTTCAGCGTTGACGACACACTCAGTCCAATTTCGTACGTCGCACCTTCTTCCAACACTCGTCCAGTCATCACAAAATCAACTTTCTTCATCACGATGTCGTATCCACTTACATTGAACTCAACCAGACGCGTCGGTTCTATTGGTGTCGAGAAAACACAGTCCAACTTCTCAATCAAGATAGACGACAATGCTCCAGTTATCTTCATCTCTTCAACAGAGTACGTGTATCCATACTTGAGCTCAGCGTCAGGATATAGCGATACTGAGAGTGTGTTCGATGTTGCTGATGACGGTTTCATTTTCAGCGTTGTCGAGTGCTCCTCATTTGATTCTGATGGCGTGGTTGGCTCTCCAACAACCTTAATCAAGTATTGCGAGCTTGCTGACAACGCACGAGACGTCAATGTCACCGTCGTTCCATTTTCGCCAACATTCACTTTCGACGTTGAAACAAGACGAGCTGGCTCGTCCATGATTTTGATTGCGGCCAGAGCGTTTCGAAGCAGTTCGTCTGTTTCTGCTCCCTTCCTGAACGAACTCACGGTGTATGTCGTACCATACACCAGTTCAGGTTCAGTAGAAGGATAGAGAGTTGCTGATCCCTCCCACTTTCCACTCGATTTGTATGTCATCTCAATCGTGTGATTCACTTCAGGTGATGCTGTCAGTTCAACTTTGTATGTCGCCTCTTCATCCAACACTCGCCCTGTCATCACAAAATTCACTTTTTTCTGACTTTCATCGTATCCATCAATAACGAACTCCATCAGTCGTGTCGGTTCATCAGGGATCGTGAAGGTATCGAAGCGACCATCAATCAGGATCGCGTCTGCGTTGCTGTCTTTTCTGTTGACTGACACAATTTGATATTTCTGTCCAAAAACAAGACGAGCTTCTGTTCCGAACACTTCAACTTTGCCAGCTTGCGAATCGCGTTGGATTTTCTCGTTTTCATCGCTGGTTCCAAACACAACTTCGAAAGTGGTGGAAGATGAGTCGTTCAGCTCGACTGTGTATGTCCCTGGTTCCATCATTCTCCCAACAATCACAATTTCTGTGTAATTTCCAGTGGAATCCAGTGTATTCTTCACTGCAACAATCCTGGCTGGCTCAACTGGAATGGTGAACACTGCTGTCGGTTCCACGACTCCATTTCCATCCATCGCTGTCACAGAATAAGAGAATCCGAATCTGAGCTGATTGACATCATTCAGATCAAATGGATATAGCGTGAGCTCCAGAGACGCTTCTGTGTCTGATGATGCAGAGATGGTGACAGTTGGTGTGTGAGAAGTGAGTGAGCTGCCAGTTGGAGGTGTTCCTTTTAAAGTTAAACCGATGTTTGCTTTCTCAGTGAACGCTCTTCCCAAAAATCTGACACTGGTTATGTTCTCCACTGTTGCATCGATTGTGCTTGCTGAAACCAGTCGAAGTGGCTCGTTTGGCACTTGAAATGTGAAGTCTTTTGGTCGAAGGAGAATCGCTCCATTCATGTCAGTCACTGCAACGATTGTGTATGTTGTTCCGAAGATGAGCTCTGGTTCTCTGTCATCATGCGCGAACACAACGACTTCAAACGCTCCTTCCTCAGTTCCAGTGAAAGTTGGTGTGAATGTCCGGTTTTCTGTCTCACTGATCTTCACTACAACACTTCCTCCACCAGCGATGAGTTCAAATCCCTCCAAAGTCACTTTTATGACCTTCTTCTTTTCGTTTGTAAAAGAGATCGGCTTAATGCTCTCAATTCTTCCTGACAGCCGTGGTGTGGTGAACCTGATTGTCCAGGGATCGAGTGTGATCAAATCAGAATCTGAATTCACCACTGTTGACAACGTATAGGTCGTTTCTGGCTCCAAAACATGATCTTTCCCAAACAGAAGAAAAGGGGATGGTTCTGAAGTCACATTGCCAGAAGATGAGAACGTTACTGGGAGCGAGAATCCATCCACTTCCTTAATCGTCACTGTGTATGTTCCTTGTGGGATCTGCCATCCCTCCAGCGTCAACTTGGCATGTTCGATTCCTTCTCCAAGCTCACACGTTGCCAGAAGGATCATCGGCACTGTCGGAGTCGCGAAAGACAACGATTGTGGGACTGAAACTATGGATCGTGGGACCGAAGCTGCAGAGATCACATACCGTGGTTGGACAACCCGTCCAAATTGGAAAACCCGTCCACCTGAGAATCGGACACAAATTGTTGGTATGAATATTTCTTTATTGACTTTTGTTTTTGTTCTCATTTTCGACTCATTGATAAATTTTTATTTGTTGCAATAGATTGAAATGAAATTTAATCTTTTTTCCTTACTTTGACTTCGAACGGAGGGATCTTCCCTCAATTTTGTTCATCCCGTTTCTCGTTGCAGATCGAGTTGTGATTGTTGTGCGCCTCATTCTGGGCTTCTTGGGCTTCTTAGCTTTCTTTCGCTCTTGTTCAATAGTCTTCTTGACAGCTCTGGGTCGCTGAATCATGGTTGTTTTTCGAAGGTTGCACTTCTTCTTGACAACTTCCTGTTCCTTTTTTCGTTCTTCCCTTGATTCCTGTTTTCTTTCCTTCATTTTCGTCTTTTCCATCGACTCAGTCGATGTTAGGAGGATTCCAGCACTGACCACTGAACGAATGCCGGCATACGAACTGTCTCCACAATCACTTGGTTTGGTCTTTATTCCATCTTTGACGGTATCAAGATTGTCTGGCAGTCGATGGAGGATATGTGTCACATCTCTATCCAAGATTCCGCAGCGTCGAAACGATAAAACGATTGTGTCGATCGTGAATGCCTTTTGGCAGGCGAGCGGAAGCGCGGAAACAATCGCTGTCCGATGCGCTTGTTGAGAGAACTCAAGAGGTGATGCATAGAATTTGTCGTATTGATTCTTGAGGGATTGGAAGATTTTGTCGACGAGGGGTTGGGTGAGGTGTGTTGTGTTTGGAGGGAGAGATAGCAGTTGAATTTTGTTCGTTTTACACATTTCAGCAATATTTGAGGACAAGTGTGAACTACAGTTATCGAGAAGAAGTAATGCCCACTGGTTCGTGAGATTCGGTGCGTTTCTTTTGGTGTTGATTGCTGGGATGATAGTCTCTTCCAGAATGCGGCTAAAGATGTAACTATTCACATACCCATTTCCCAAACAATACGGGATAATATGAAAAGTGCGAAGTGAATTAAATTCACTTGGCTGAGATTTAAGTGGGTAAACAAGTGCGTGAGGTAGATGCGATCCGTCAGCACAAACGGTGCACGCCAGAGTGAAATTTTGGATTTTAGTAGGTTTCGCTTTGATAGGTGTGGGAGTTCCAGCGCCGTGAATCACTTTTACTCTTGAATCATGGATGGTAGAGAACCCTGTTTCATCGTAGTCAAAAATAAGATCGTTCGGTATGCTGAAGGTATCAATCACAGTTTTCAATTGAGTCATCCACTCAACCATGTTTTGTTCGTTGCTTGCTGCAATTTTTGGAGCATCCATTTGAATAGGTCGCGAGAAGAAGAGATCGGGATTCGCATCACAGAAATTCCATGCCCAGCTGTCATCGAGTTCGATCAGCCTTGTTTTAGGATTGGAAGATCCAACCAATATGTTTTGGATCTGAAAAGATGGAAAATGGTGAAAAGACCTTCTTTTGGACCATCGGACGTGTGATCTCTTTCTTCAGTTCAACTTGTTCCTTAAGCCAGGATCGAAGACGGTCAAGTTCTGCTGGAGGTACTTTGGAGGGACGTCCTGGTTGTTGTATTGGACGATTTTCTTTCATAGCTGCTCTTGCTCGAGAGAGAGCGACTATGAATGCCAGTGATGGATTGGATGATCCCTGGCAAAATTTTCATTTTCTGTTCGAGCTTCAGCAACGTGAGAAGTTGATCTTTTTGTTCAATCTTGTTCTTTTTCAAATACGCCTTCACTTCGGATAAATTTGCGTTCCACTTTGGAGTCCGACTTGTTGGTCCAACGTTCTGGAAGGAGATGGAGAAAGAGTGAGAACAAAAGAACAATGAGTATTTAGAAGGAGATAATACGGTCATGGAACGAATTCGCGAGAGGTAAAAAGAGGTGGTTGTGAAGGAACGGGATGAACAAAATTTAGGGAAGATCCCTCCGTTCGAAGTCAAAGTTAGGAAAAAAGATTAAATTTCATTTCAATCTATTGCAACAAATAAAAATTTATCAATGAGTCGAAAATGAGAACAAAAACAAAAGTCAATAAAGAAATATTCATACCAACAATTTGTGTCCGATTCTCAGGTGGACGGGTTTTCCAATTTGGACGGGTTGTCCAACCACGGTAACTCGTCGCGTATTGCAGAATTCCCCATCCTCCAATCGGAACTGAACAGGAAGCAGTTGTTGATGCAGTGTCAGCGTTTCCGAAATCGAAGGAGAGCAGACGAGGCGCTGCTGGTGGGAAGTCTGGGCGAAGGGCTTCATACGATTGGTCGTTGAGGTTGGAGACGTGGACGAGCATCTTTCCTTTGACACCAGACGAGGTGGTGAGGGTGAGAGTGAGTTTGGCGTTTTCAATTTTGTCGATAGTGATGGAGACAAGAGTGGGAGTTGCCGAGATGACCGAGAGCAAGTTCGTGCCTGTCGTGTTCGTGTCATCGTAGAAATATCGAATCCCCGTCCGAGTTGTATCACAATTTGTGATGTTTGATTCAAATCCAGCAGTAGTCCCGCTTTTGAAGTGACAGATGTCATAAGAGGTGGAAGCTGCATGTGGTCTGAAGTGGAGCGAATCCAACCGAAGAGTTGTCGGACCATACAAACGAAATCCATGTCCATTCGATTTGCTTGATTCCAAGGCTGTAGTATTCGAGAAACAGAGATATGAATTGAGGTAATAGTATCCTGCCCCGCATGATATGTAATTCGAAGCTTTGTAAATGTTATTCAGATACAAACAGCTATCCATCGTTACTGTTGTCGTATAAACGATATATGTTCCTCCACCTGCTCCGGATGCCTTGGAATCACTGAAGGTGTTTGCCTGTAAGAAAGCGTTCGAAGGACTGGGTTTGAGACCGTAAAACATGATGCATCCTGCGACTGTACCGTTGACAAGTGAAGCATCGCAAGATCGGAAAGAAGATTGGGTCACGGTGAGTGAAGCAGCGGTTTGGTTTAAAGAGATCGCCGCTCCACTTCCTTCTGTTGACATCGATTGGAAGGTGCATCGAGTGAAAGTGACCATGATGGCAGAAGATTGTTGCCTGGTGAATCGATCTCCTTGCGAGTGGTGTTTGAGAGTGAATGATTCGCCAACTGTCTCAGAAGGCTCGAGTGTGGTGTGGCAGAGCGAGAACGACGTATTCGAGCAGAGGAGGGAGCCGCCGGCATTAATATTCGCCACAGCCGTCCCGTAAAGATGGTTGGAGCACTGAGTGACGATTGAATCAACCATAGTTTGCTGAATTGCCGACGCGATTTTGTGGTCTTTCGGAAGGCGACCGGAGCTCGTCAAATTGACCAATTTAATGTTGGTGCTTGTTACAACTCCGGAAAGTGGCATCTCAGGAGTGTAGTTCAAGGTTGTCCCGAAATCGAAGATCGGGCCAGTTGGGAGGAGAAGAGCATTGTCTGTGATGGTTAAACCGGAACAAGCAAGTGATAGATGACATGGCAATAACGCTAATGTGTAAGGTTCGGTGATTGTTGGTTGTTCTAAATGATTGTGTGTTCCAATCGAGATTAGTTGGGCAATTCTGTCCTTGGACGTTGACAAATGTGATATATCTGTAAAAATGATTGATGTTGGACCATATGTCGACTGAATGAGGAATGGTGAATTATCTCCGTTGGAAACGATGATGCTCCGGGACACTGATAGGGTGGATGAGGTAACTGTCGCTATCGTTGTGGCACGATTTGTAGATTCTAATGTTATGTCTGAAAATAGGAGGGTCGTGTTGAATAGTTGAAAAATTGATTTGATGGCATCTTGATTTCTGAGCGTCGAGATGGTTGTTGAGTCTGAATGGACGATTGTCGTTTGTGAGCCGATGAGCTCGAGGTGTTGAGAATCAAGTAAGATTTCGTCTCCATGGTACAATGCTTGTGTGAAACAATGTTTATTTGGCTCTCCAGACGGCGTATTCACGATTGATGTGATGAACGTTTGGAGTGGATGGATGGGAATTTGCGCTGATGTAACAGGAATGTTATCTCGTGGGAGAGCAACAATAATTGAAGACATCCATAGGAAGGCATGTAACATCAGCTGGAGAGCCATCGAGTGCGTGTGAGCTTTGGTTTGTATAAGCTAAGGGGCAGATCGTCAAATCAGTTTTTCATGTCGATATTGATCTCGATTTGGAGAGAATAGATATTATAAAAATATTTCTGATAATCTTCTAGGTGAAAGATTGTGAAAGAGTTGAGATGATCGAATTGCCCACTCTTTTTTGAAAACCTCCAGTGGCATGGATGGGGTCCAGGAGGTTAATGAGTTGCTGTACGTCTCCTTTATTCTTTATTTATGGCTTTCATGAACACTCTGAAGTTTTTTCTTTGGTACATGGAACGTTGGAACATGCGAACCACCCGACTCTCTGAATGATTTTCTCTGTGTGGACAAGGGAAAATATGATGTCTATGTGATCTCTCACCAAGAGATCGTTCCTTTAAAAGGTTTCCGAGTCCTTTTATGTGAATCTATGTATTTCTGCAATAGTTTCACAACTCATGAAAGAAAGCAAAAATCCAGACAGATGGAATCTTGCTGTCCTCAAAACAATTGGTTCTGCATACAAGATCGTATGTTTTACAATGCATATTGTCCATTTCCCTCATTCTCTCTCGTTCTCTCACCATCAGCTGTACACACGTCAATTATTCGGCCTCACCTGCTCTATATTCGTCAAAAAATGCTACGTCTCACACTTTACAAATCTTCAGGACCACGCTGTATCCTGTGGCATTTTTTCTCCAATCCCCAACAAAGGAGCCATCGTCATTTCGGTCCTCCTCTGTGCCCGTCCATTCTGTTTTGTTGCTTCCCACCTCACAAGTGGTCGAGGTATGAGATATTATTGAATTTCCATACATTGATTTAGGCAAGAATAATCGAAGAGCTGAGGACTATCATCGGATCGTGAAAGAATGCACTTTCGGACAGTCATCCGCCTCACCGTATCCATTCAACTCTCCACGAATGTCTTTTTTTGAACACGATTATATATTTTGGTTGGGAGATCTTAATTATCGAATCGACAACGCTCTCACACACACTCAAATTGAAGAATTCCTTCTCGCTGAAAAGGCGTTCAGAGAGAAAGAAAAAGAAATATCTCTTTCTCAAGAATCCACTGTTGATGATGCCACCAACAAACTGAGCAAATTAATCACTCCCAGCTCGCTCTCACCACTCTCCTCACTCCTCCTGTATGACCAATTCAACCTCCATCGTCTCTCCAACACAGCCTTCCAACCTTTCCAAGAAATGAGGATCACGTTTTCACCATCATATCGCTTTGACGACGAGTTCCATACGTTCGACACAAGTCACAAACTTCAAGTACCTGCGTGGTGCGATCGAGTTGTGTATTACACTTCTGATCCTCGTACATATGACAGGCGAATCAAAAGGGAAAAGGAAGAACGAAGGCAACGTTCATTGACCCTCGCACTCAAACGCCAAGAAAAGAACGAAAAGAAAATGCGAAAATCGGTCTCAGGAATTCCAGCTGTAGATGCCACGCAACCCACAGCCGAAATGGAGGAAGATTGGGAAGTGATTGAGGATGAAGCGTTGAGTGTGACGGAATCACCGAAAGACGAACCACATTCACCCAACTCAATTTTATCGTCGCCAGATATTGTTCCATCAGCTTCACCTGGCACAACACTTCCATCTGGTGCAGCACTTCTGCCTGGTGCAGCACTTCCCCCTCGCCGAAACACTGTGCATTCACTTGCGCCACACCCAAAAACTTTCGTTCTCCCGCAGAAAGTGAAAGTTCCAGTCCCACTCAACATCCCAGCGAACAATTCGGTTGCCTCACCTTCTCCATCGATTCCTCGAAACCAATCAACACCCAAAGGCTTACGAACAGTAACTTTTGGTGCACCAAAATACGCTCCACCCAAAATTGCTTCCTCCACCAACATCGCAATCGGACAAAATAAACTCGCACAAACAGAACACGAAGACACACATGTCATATCATCGTCTCCACCGACAGAACAAATCGACTCGCCAGCTCTAACCACCAATTCATCCCCAGCTCAATCACCAACGAACTCAGAACTTTCCCAGTCCACTCCACACGTCTCATCTCCACCTATTCACCCACAGACTCAACAAACCAAACTGCGTAGTATTTTTGCTCCCATAAACAAATCACCGTCTCAAAGTCCATCTGACAACTCCTCAACATCAAATGAGCGCTTTTTACATTCATTTTATTTCTATCTCCAACCCCTTCTCTACGAGAAACACCAAACTCTCAATATCTCCGATCACCGACCTGTGACAGCCATATTTTCTCTCTCACTCCTTCCCTTCAAGGTTTACTCAACCATCACCCCAAGTATTGATCCATTCACACAATCCTTCACCACATACACTCCTCATGATTCAATAAAGAATCCACCGCTTCCATACACGCTTCCACCGTCAAACAGCAATTACAACAACTGCGTTGAGTTCCCTGTGCGTGAACTTGTAGAAATGAACAAGAAAAATGAAAAGGATGATACTGATCGAAAGCAACAGATGAAGGAAATGAAGAAGCAGAAGATGCTCGCACGGATTCAGGAGCAGGAGAAAGTGCGAGAATTAATCAAACAGCATGAAGAAGCGGAAGAAAAGAAAATTGAGGATGAATTTGATATTCTTGACGAAGAGGAGCGTGTAATGATCAAGAAATTAGAACTTGAGGAACGGAAAAAGAAGATCGTACAAGGGGAAAAACACGAAGATGTCCTTCTTGCTGAACGAAATGCTGTTGAAGAGGAAAAAATGAAAAAAGTTATGGAATCTTTAAAATTACGGCTAGTTCTACAGAAACAAAAGATTGAGACTGAACCAACAGCCAAGCAGACCGATCTCGAAATTGAAGAACAGAAAATGCGAGAACAGGCCAAAGAAGAGGCTGAGCGGATCATGAAAGAAGAGGAAGCAGCTAAAGAACAGGACGGGGTGAAAATGCCTTCGAAACGTAACAGTAGAGCTGTCAAAATTTCTTATGTCCCATCGATCAAGGAGGCCGAACGATCACATTCGTTGTATCCTCTTCTCCTCCACTATATCCATCCCCCATCATTCACTCCTCGGGATGAGCCTTTTTCATCCCTTCTTGTCTCAATGATCACGGAAACCATGACCAAGAATCAGACTCATCTTCCCCCTCATGCCATCTCGTCCTTAGCGGCTGCTGATCCCTCAAAACGCACGGCACCTGTTAATATCGGTGCAAACATTACTTCGATGCATATACTCCCTGTTCTTCCGCCAGATATCAGATCGGCCCGTCGCCAACTGTTTTTGTCATGTCCTCTTCCTCAATGGGGCCTGTGGAGGGGATCAGAGCGGGATGGTCTCGACCTGGTGTGTGATGGCATTCGCCAGCGGAGAATCATTCTGAAAGCGAAGAGAGAGATGGAAAAGTGACCGTAACTTTACTTGATCTTTTTCTTCATGGCCACATTTGTTTTGTCTTCCTTTGTTCGTCTACCGAGTTAATCACATCTTTTTCTTACAACTTCGCGAGATTAGAACAAATATAATGAGTCTTCAGCGAAATAAAAGGTGTGTGTGATCAAAAAGGCGGTTGCCTGAACTGCATGAGCTGGTCCAGATGTCTTCTAAACATCTCCCTCTCGTCCATATCGGAGTCATCATCCGAATAGTCTTCAAAATCATCTAATATTCCCATATTGAGCACAAAACGATGTTCATCATCGATCCCGTCCATATCCCCGAGATCTTCCTCCAGCTCATCATCATCAACTTCATATCCCTCCTCCCTTCTAAATATCTTCCACATCGCCCTCTGTCGGATCGACATGTTTCTAGGATAGTTCGCTCCAAGCAATCCGAGAACTCGAAGTGCCTCGTCATCCATATCTTCATATACCTCACCAGACACTCCATCTTCACACCAATCCTCCAATCCATCTTCCCGCAGTCGATTCAGCGCAAATTCAGCCGGTGGGCAGCTTCTCAAGTCACTGACACGTGGGATGGAATGTGGTCGGGTGTAATTTCGTTCTTGGAATGATTTCATCGCTGAGAACAGTTCAATCAGACACAAAGCGACACATTCATCTTCCTTCATGAAAAATAGAGACAGACATGTCAGGAGAGTGGAGAACGGGTCTTCTGTGAGTGTTTTGACGTGTCTGACGGCGAGCAAAGCGCCAAACAGCTCAAACAATCCATCCTCAAACTGCGAAGACAACTTCACCGTGACTTTGACCAGCGGAACGAAAGATTCCGCAAATGTGAACAATATATCCTGTGAGATTCCGTGTCTGATGCCTCCGCTGATGAAGTGCCAGAGTGTCTGCCAAAGATTGCTCACAGATTGTTCGACGAGCGGCTCGGCCTTGACCCATGGCAAAGTGACCCGAGAAACTTGATGTCGAGTGAAGTAGAGTGGAGACTCAAGTAGAGCGAGATACGCGCGGTGAATGATTTCCTTCAGAATCAGGATCGATTCAGGAGAACTCATGTTTCTGAAGAATGAAGTCATGTCGCTGAACAATTGTCGTTGTGTTCGCTTCTTTGGGAACGACTCTTTAACGTACAGAGCGTTGAACGTGTCAGTCGTGTTGAAGTCAAAAGAACTCCAAAACACATTCTCGGCGAGAGCAGTGACAAGCTTGGTTTGGGTCGGTGGAGTCTGTGAGTTAGGTGAGAAGAGGATGGTGTGCGTCGAGATGGTGAATGGAGTGGGTGTTGATTCGGTTTTGGAGGTGATGATTGTGAAGAGTGGGAGCAGCGCTTTCAAAATTGCGAAATCGTCGATCAGTGCCAGCTTCCCAAGAATAGGTATGAATGGGTTGGGTGACAGCGTCGTTCTTGACAGCTGGAAATTGAGAATTGCCAGACACGAAGCCACGACCCCGGCTTGTTGTTCCGTTGCTGATGTTATCTTCCCATCCTCCACTCCTTCTCTGATCTTGTCACACATCTGCGTCAGAACCGACAGCAGCAATCTCACAACCGATTCGTTTGGTGGAACGGCTCCGACCAAATGGCTGAACGCCGACAGATCAATCACATTCTGAGTTTCATTGGCAATCCATTTCCAGGCGGCTGCACAGAGTTCAATATCATCAGTTCGGTTCGCATATTCCAGAATTTTGGAGAAGGCTTCGTGTGGCAGGCCTTTTTCGTCTGATTTGAAGGATTTGGTTTCAGGCGACGAGGCAATGAGGGAGAAGAGCGCTTGTTTGTCATTTTCGGCGAGAAGAATCATTTCTCCAGTTTCTTTTGGGATGTCTTTTGAAACAGCGCAGAGTTGTGCAAAGTGCCTCCATTTCTCATCTCCTTCCACCCCCCTCTTGTCGTCCCGCATTCTCTGCAATAATCTTTTCAAAAGATCCACAAATTGATGTTTCGGAGCGTCATCAGATTCCGAGAAGAGAATTCGGCCAATCACAGCTTCAACTCTTTGAAGAAGCGAGAGTTGGGTGTCGTATCCCCTTGTGGTTGAGAATTCAAGAATAAGCTGGCAAAGCGCAATACGAGGGTTTACAGTCATTGGGAACTCGGAGGAGGAGAATTGGGGGGATAATGTCATGATTCGTTCCTGTGTGGGTAGATCGAGGAAGGGCATGAGAAGGATGCAGTTGGTCATTCTTGAGATCGAAATTATCTTCTTTTCGATGCTATGTTTGTATACACGAGTCGTTTTATGCGGAATTTTGTACACGACTTTCGTTGCGAAGGACTTTAGGGTGTTGAATATTTCACTGGCCGGTTTTTCGGTCCCAAGTTCGAGGTTGACGTGAAAATTGCCGAAGATGGGCTGAAAATATGGAGAATCAGGAATTGTACCGGGCGGAGCGACTGAAGCAAGCGCTTGAATCAAACATCCAGTCAGAGAGTATGCGACGTCAGGAGATATGGTTCTTCCGAGCAGATATAATCCCACATCTCGAAGGTTGGATGTTCGCAACACCTCTTGCCCAATGAACGAGCCTAGCGAGCCCACTTTAGACGTCGGATTGGCCGGGCGGGATTCAACGTGGTTGAGGGCCCAATCAATTGGGAGATTGACTATTGGAGAAATTTCAAAAAGGAGTTTCCGGATAAACTCTGGCTCGAGTTGGTGTTCGGCTGAAATGATGGAGATGGCGAGGTTAGAGAGGGTGTCATCGGTTGTCAATGAACACAGGATGAGAAGAGATAGCCAGGGGACAGAAAGGGTTGATTTCTCTACCTTGTCAGATGCAGGTATTTTGGGTGGTTTTGTTTCCTGTTCTGGGATATCTATTTTTGACATGGAATCGATTATTGAGATCCAGTTTTGTGTTTCCATTCCGAAGCTAAGACATCGGGGCTGTTCACATTCAATCGACATAACGCGTGCAGTCATGAAGGCATATTTGATAAGCATTTCTGGAGTCTTTTTGGCAAAAGTTTGGAAGAACAATTCAAACAAAGCCGGGTTTGTCTGGGGAAGAGTAAGAACCCAACTCCATCGATTTAAATCCATGCAAGTGAACAGAATTTGCGAGAAAATGTTGGTGAGAGTGGGTTTGTGTTCGGTGAATGCCCGTAAAACGAGGTCAGGAGGAGAGTATCGTAGAGTCGTGAATACCAACAAACAGTCCTCGAAACCGTGAGGAAATCCATACCGGAAGCGCGCTATGATGTCCAGTCGAAGAATTTGTGGTGTGAGGTCGGGGTTCGCTGAAAATGTGATGTGAATGATGATGAAAATGATAATGAAAGAAGAAAATGAAGGACAAACTAGAAAGCAAGCGAATAGCATGATTGAAAATGCGGAGCGTGTGAGTCTCATTTGGAGATTGTTTGGCCACTTCGAGCAGGGCTTCAATTCTTTTAATAGGAGTCTGTGGAAATAATACAAACCAAAAAAACATACAGCATTCTTTTTTGAGACTTTGATGAATTGAAAGAGGATTCCAAGAATGGTCTTTACTGATTTTGAGACGGTCCTGCGTCGCTTAAGTTTCTTCTCAAACCCGTCCAATTGTGTGGACATATAGTCGTAAACAGTAGGACAATTCCCAGTAATGGCACATGACAGAAATTCGTTGCAGATAATGTCAAAAAAGTGGAAGAAAAGCATGGTGGTTGAGTGACTGTCCGTTGATCGACCAGTTGGGATATTCTGCAAGAAATGATCAATAAAGGCAATGAAAGAGTCAGAAAGAGATTGATTAGCGAGGAGGGGAATCACTGCTGAGATTTGAGAGAGAAGCTCTATCATTTTATGGTCTGTTGGATTCTGGAGGAATCGTCTGAGGCATAAATCGGCGATTCCAGAGTCATGGATCAGTAAATAGAGATCATCTTGTGGAAATACTGAGCAAATCCAAGACAGGAAAAAAGTATACCTGATCGTTTCATCCAACGTATCATCATCGGCTTATTTCAAAAGAAAAGAAGATGAACAAAGGTAAATCGAGATACCCATTGATCAAGAGGTATAGGAGTGTTGCTAAGTTGGCGAAGTGCTTCCTGTCTTTCATCATGTGTTATGTGATGGTAAAACCCTGGTTTGATTGTCGATTTAAAGAAAGAAAAAGAACGTACGATCAATCAAAGCTTGGAGAGACATCAGCAAAAGATGAACGTCGTAATTTTCAGAGCGAGGTACAGCAGACAAAATCTGGTTGAAGTGTTCTTTGAGATTGTCAACGTGTGCTGAGGCTTTTGGTGGTGGAAGACCATTGGCAAGGGCGCGGTGATCCCTTAGAGCCCGATAGTCATTTCCAAACATGTGACGACCTCAGTTCGTAACCTACGATTTAAGATGACGTGAAAGGTTTGGAATAACTTGGAGGTCGGATCAATTCTGAGATCGACATATTGTTAAAGTCGTACTGAAACAATGAAAAATTCCTTATTCGCCACCTTTGACTTCTCTTTCACTCGACGGAGCTTCCAATGCTCCGATGGAAAATGAGATTGACACACAACTCGAATGATCATCGATGTCATCCTCTTAAAACTGAGTATCATGTGCTTTGAGAATTATTTGGGGTATGAACTGATGGGTTCTTTCTGTGAACGAGTCTACCATCACCCTACATTTAACTTCAGAGTCAAATCGTGTCGACAAAAATGAATCTGAAATCTCGATTAAATCAAATTTGGCTCGTTGAATTTTGTTCTTCATTCACTAATCGAAATAAAACAACAAAATAGACATCATGACATGATCAGAGAAACTGTGAAAAATCAACAGCAACGTGGAGATATGGACATTTTTGAGGTGAGTGCTGAAGAACAAATATAAACAATACAAGCTAGAAATTGCAACAATCGTAATGCGTTCAGTCTTTAGTGGAAATAAAGTTGTTAAAAGAGTCTTTGATGTTCATAGTGTCGAAATAGTCGAGGGTAACGGAAGCATGACATTCTCCACGAATATATGAAGTTGTCTTCTGTATATCTCCAAACACCATTATATACCCATGTTAAATGCAGGGTCCGAAATTGTTCTTTCTGAATTCGTCTGAATGGTTCGGTTGAATTTCGCGGATGATTTGGGTGAGAACACGATTCCTATTTCAGAGGTTGAAACACAATCCAAAATAATGAGGAAATAAAAAAAGATGAGAATAAAAGAAAAATATACATAATTATTCGATAATGAGTTTATACGAGGAGATGGGATCGGAAATACTTTCCGGTTCTCAACGGTTGGTCTGGAATCGTGGTACATTCCTAAAATATGATTCATATGCACCTAATGGTGTGAATGAAGGAGATAAATGGATGTGGATCGAAGATTATGACAGCGTGATGGAATTCACAAGTTCGAGAATGATGAATAAAAGTGTCAGTGTTTGAGACGATATCACATTGGAAGAGATGTCAGGAAATAAACCATCAAGATATATTCCTGAAAAGAGGTGTAAAGGGGCAGTGAAAGCTAAGTGTCATCTCAGACAGAGTCGATAAAAGAGAGGAGCACAAAGGAGAACTCAAGCGTAAAATGAACTGCGATGAAGTTGAAGTTGAAATAGAAAAGCTTTCAGAAGCAATTGAAAGGTCCTGAAGTAACTTGTCGAAGTTCTGTGAGCTTTTCAACGAACGATTGAATGAATAAAGGGATGATCAACTGTCCTCCGATTGGGACACTTCTCTCTTATTGGGCGATTTAGCGTGAAGATGACGAGACAATTGAAGAGAAATGTGATTCGTTTTGTGAGATGAGACAAATTAATGAAATGAAATGGACATTCAAGCCCGAAAGAACAGAGTTAACCCTGATACTCGCCAATTCCAGGGAAAGAGTGGACACAATCATTATACATCATCAGAAAGCATCATCCGAAAGTTTGCCCCAAAGTCTATTAGTACGCATTGTGTCTGATTCTTTATTAAATTGGGAGTGAATGTGTTCGGTTTTTTCGACAGCATGAATTCGAGTGTGTCCTCCAGTCCTTCCTCTCCAATCGTCGGAAACCCTTCTCTTCTCCACATCCGTCTTGTTTCAATGGAGACTTCTTCATTCATCGTGTTGTTGAACAGACAGATCAATATTCTCATCGACGAGGACAGCTTATAGCCGATTGTGAGATCATTCATAAACCTCACGAAGATCCCTGTCTTTGTAATCGCACGAGCCACCACTGGCTGGTTGCAGAGGAAGCAGACGTTGGTGAACACTTCTTCCCATTGTTGTTTGTTTGTGATAAGTGTTTCATGATGTTGTCGGAAGTATGTGCTGAGACAATCGATTGAAGGAGTGATCAGATGCTCGAGCTGTGTTTGTGTCAATCTGGTTGCACAGTGACGAACTTGTTTGAGGCTGTGGAGGACAAACTTGATGAATAATTCTTCAAACTTATCCGATTCGGTATTAATTGAGAGTTGGTTCTGTTCTTTCATCCGCATCACAATTCTCACAGTCTCCAAATCAACTTCGTCCCATTCGTCCAAGGTTGGTTGTTGGCGATCGTTTTGTCGAGGCGAGAGGAGACTTTGGATCGGTGCTTCATCGAAAGATTCGATGTGCAGAGAGACGAAAGACACGAATGCGTGCAAATACTGCTCTTTTGGGCGTCCAGTGTTTCGAAACGCGAGTTGGAGGTTTCTGAAGTCGTGTCGTGAGATGAACACGCAGATCCGCAAAATGGTGTCGTCATCCAAAGATGAGTCGCTGTCGAGCAGACACACAATTCTGTTCACAACGTCGATCGTCTCAGAATCGGTGAGAGGACAGACAAGTTCGGCTGTGAGGATGAAAGGCGGAGAGGACGACGCGAGGGCAGACGAGATCATTTCTTGCTTTAGGTTCTGACGAAATGCAGTAGTGGTGGGTGTCTTTAAGTCAAATCTCATCACTTTAGAAAGGAAGTAATTAATTGTGTATCCGTCGTCTGGATGGTCGGCAAAAATATTGTGTGAGAGATGGATGAGAAACTCTTTCGAGAGATTGAGAAATGAGAGGCAACATTTCTTCAAGGTTTTTCGATTGATGGTTGGTTTCAAGAAACTGAAGACATTCTCACATTTCTGGATCAAATCGATGATGTCATCTAACAGATCAACGAGATGAGCATGGAGCGAGAAGTACTGAGGCGTGAACGGCAGCTTCGAAGGGTTGACAGCGTTGAGGAAGCGGGAGAGCCAGCCAATCCAAAAATGTGTCACTTGGTCAACGGTGCTGATCCAATACTTGACAACGAATTGGGTGATAGTGATTTGAGCGATCGCATGTTGTGGTTGATTTGGTGTGAGGAGGGCCCAGAGCGATCTGACTTCGTGTTTGGACGAAGAAACTATCTCGTTCTTCATTCTGATTGTGAAAGAGCCATCGTCAGCGAAAACAAGTTTTGCGTCATTCGGATGATATGTTAAGAAGATCACCAACGACTGTATTCCAAGCAGGGTGTTCCAAACGTACCCATATTTTTGTAGATCACGATCAAATTACCCAATTCTTTGAACTCACATCAAAAGAAGCTTTCTGAGAAGTACAATGACAATCGAATGATAATCTATGAAATAACGAGAAGAAAGACTAAGAGGTGGCCAACGGTAACCGAGTGAACGAGAGAGCCATTTTCACGCTTTCCTCAGTCCATTCCGTGCCATTCTCAGCTTACACAAGAAATCCCTGCGACTCCCTTCTCTCCACTCACGCACTTGCAAGAAGACACATCGAGTGTCGGAGTGAAGAACGGTCCTTTCGAAAGAGCTGAATCTTTCATCTCGACACACATCTCAAGTTTCGGTGTGCTGAACGGAACACGGCATGGTTGGGAGGGGTCGAGAGTGGTGTCTGTGTTGTCGACGAGCAGAAAAAGCTGACCAGTGATCGACTGGCTGAGTGTGGCAGTGAATGTGATGGTGTCGTCTCCTGTCTGCTCCACTCCCACACTTTGCAGAGAGGCTGTGATGGTTGGATCAGGCAGGAGGGCGCTGCTTGAGATGCCGCCTTCGACGAAAAAGTATCGAGGTTTATCAGATGTGGAAACACAGTTGGTCAGTGTCGATGCGGTCACTTGTGACTGTTGTAAGTTTGTGAAAACGATGTCCGATTCTTGCCTCACATCCTTCAATACAGCATTCGAGCAAAGTGAACGAGCTCTTCAGCCCACCACCTCTTCCATTTGAAGGAATGTCTTTGAAAGTGCAGAGGAAGAAGGACAGCGATGTTTCTTCAGGCTCCTTCTGCTGAATGTGGTGTTGGTAGGAGTGTGCTGGCTCTGTCCGCTTGGATCGAGTGAAGGACGTGTTTTGGCAGACGAGATTTCCTCCTCGGTTGATGTCCATTATTGCAGTGCCGGAAAGAGAATCGGCACATATGTCGAGTGACGACGACAAAAGGCGTTGGGAGAGACGCTGTGGCGACGATTGGGGTGATGTCTTTCATCCAAATATGGATGAATCGGAGAGTCTGCGTAGCTTTGATCGGATGGCCGAGTGCAGCTGACAAGTGGAAGGAGAGTGGGGCTCGACGGCGATTGGTGCGAGCATTCCACGAACACCATCGAGTGGTCTGCATCGCCCATTCCACCCGACACCCAGAATGGAGATGTGAGACCGTTTGAGAGGATGGTGCATGAGTGGACACGCACATACGACGAGACGAGTGAGGCTGGCCCGATGACAGTTGAGTGATGCTCGACAGCTTGCTCCCTCCACTCCCTCGATTCTTTGTCTCCATCACCGTCGTTTCCTCCTGGATGAGGTTCGCTTCTGTGAACATCATCATGGCTGTGTCGGCGTCTCAATAGCTATTTCTGACTGTAAAATGATGAAGAGTGGTCGAGGAAGGAGAAGAATGCTTCATCGAGCGAATCAAAGAATGGAGGTCGAGATTAGGATCTCTTCGTCCAAACAGGAGAGGATATCGGGAATATATCCGACTTGGTAGCCGCAATAAAGTTAGCTTGAAGTGATTTTTGGGGCATTTGGTGAGGAAGACGGCGATTCTAGCGATCGACAGGAGAGTGTTGGAGGATGAGAAGAGGAAGTCCCAGGACGATCTTTCAACTTCAATACGATCAGTACCTTCGATAGCATTGGAAAAGAAGAACAAAGATGATCGTAAAGTTTGACGATTCTGCTGAAGTCGCAAATTGATGTCGTTCGGAATCGGAGGAGCTAAATCTGCAATATTAGACGAGAGAATTCCTCTGATCATCAACAAATGTTGACAATGATACAAAGAAGCTAACAATTTCTTGTTTTTATGGATGATTTCTTCCTTGATCAATGTCGAGGAACGATGAGAGGTTGGTGATGATTGAGGAGCCAATGCACATCTTGCGAGGTACAAAATGATCTCGAATGGGATAAAATGGATATTCTTGTGATGAGACTCTTGTTGATAAGGATCGCGGTTGCATAGACGGCTGAGGATTCTTGTTCCAAACAGGAGAACCGGAAATAGGTGATAATTGAACGGTGATACAATTGTAAATAGAACAAGAAGAGAAAATGAAAAATGAAAGAGAGGAAAAGCAGACTATTGAAAGTGAGAACGACCTAAATGAGGCAATAAAGTGGCGAATCGCCACTACAGAGAGTGGATGGGTAGGAAGATGAATACGTGGAAGAAACAAGTAAATCCATCTCTTCACGCTCCCAGTTCATTTTACACGCGCCACAAAGAGATTTGAGAAAAATGAACTAATGAGTTGGATTTATGATGGGTAACAGTCAGACTACTCGTTCTCGCTTTCGGCTGACCATTTAGTCTGCCTCTCCCAATGATGACCTGAACTTAATTAAACAATACATTTTTCAATTTTTGAACTCTATTTTCGAATGTCGCCCGCAAAATGGAACACCCTGATTCCAAGATCAGAGGAGTGGTTCCCTTCCTCAGCGTGAGCAAGCAGATATTCAAATCCCTTCATCCAATCAGAAGTGCGCTTCGAATCCTGTCTGCCGAAGAGAAGATATTTGGCTTTCTTAGCTCGATTGGCAAGACCAATCGATAATGCAAACTCTTCCGACATTGTGTCCCTCATGTTGTCAACAAACTCAACGAGTTCTGGATGTGTCGAGCGAGTGGAGGCGATTTTGGTTTTCTTCCCCAATATTTTCAGAATTGAGTCTATCATTCGATATTGCTTCCAAGGGAAGAAAACAGGATGGGTGATTAGATGTCGCAAGTACGGGCAGAATGCTCGGAGAATTGACGAGACGGTTTCAGAAGGCAGAGGATTTTCGCTGAACGAATCGCTTTCATCAATAAAATGGAGCACAATCGATGTAACATGGTTGTGGAATTCCATCGTCGCGTCGCCGAATGGAATTTCGTGGGGTTTCAGAAGCGAAAGCAGTTGGAAGAAGAAGTCCGTTTCTGTGATCTTGTGAAAGTATTCAGGTTTCCAATTTGAGAACCCAATGGAGAAAAAAGCTATGGCAGCAGTTCGCAGTGTGTTTGATGGGTGGGATATGAGTTTGATGAGTGATGACGTGAATGTTGTGAGTGGAAAGTCAGAACTGAAGAAGTATTTAAAAAAGCTATAAGGTGATTGAGAATCATTCTTGAAGAACATGGTGATATAGTTCAGGAACCGAATTGCGTGGTCCACGTCGCTGGGTGATAATTCAGTTCCAGAGTCAACTTGTTTGAAGAGCGAAATGCACCCCTTCTCCAAATAATAACCTGTAATCGAATCCTGCGAAACGACTCTCCAATCTGATGTGATTGAACTTTGAAGAGGAATCTCAGAATCCTCCAGATGTGATCGAACAGACTTGGGTTCGAGATGGATTCGTCTCCTTTTCGTTTCATACTCCATAATTTGCTTTGAAAATTGAATATAGCGCCGATCATCTGGGAGGATCGTGAGAAAATCATTGGTAAATTGGGTAGCACAGGAATTAATTGATGAGTCTTCGTTGGATGTGATGTTGTCTGGACGCGATGAATCTACGATAGCTGGATTTGAAATACAAAATTGGTCCGTCTGTACATGTGGAGTAGCTTGTGAATCAACGCTCTTTCTCCAGATTAGATGCTTTGGGGGCATCGAGAATAAGATTCGTTGTGGTTTGATCTTTCATTTCTCAACACGAATCAGCGATTGATCAAGATGTCGAATCCAGTTAAGGTCCCCGATGGATGTGTGTTCTTTTCTTGCTTTTGATAGGAATCTGATTGTGCTCCTTGTTCAGATACGTTCGTGAAACCGATCAATTCTGGAGGTTTCGGAAGTGTTGTGGAATTGATGGAGAATTCGACTCAGGAACATTATGCGGGAAAGTTGATGCAATGTGTGACAGAAAAAGATGAGGAACGAATAGACCGTGAAGTTAATCGACTTGACAAGTTTGAATGTGATTGGATTGTTGGACTGAAAGAGATTGTCTTGATGGACAACTCTAAAGTGATTGTGATGGAACTTGGAGGACAATCGCTTGCGGATATTGTGAAAGATCACACATCTCGTGGAGTTCTTGTGCCTCGCGATGTTTGTTTTGATTTTATTGTTTTCTCGTTGAGTATGATCGATTTTGTTCTGCTTCGGGTTGGATGTTGTTCGTCGATTGATTATTGTTGAATTTGTGTTTCTGTTGATTCTCAGGTTGTTTATCGAGTGATGGTGGATGTTTCGTGTGCGCTCAATTTAATGCACAACCACGAAAGCGGAGCGACAGCACATGGGGATGTAAAGATGGAGAACATTCTTCTCTTCCCAGGGGGACACTTCAAACTGTGTTTGTCTTTCTCTCCGTTCACATCTTTTTCTTCTTTCGTCATTTTGCGATTCATTCATTTCTGCTTTCTCTTATTTCATTTTTCTTTCTTTTTTCTTGTGATTATTTTATAATTTTTGAAATTATTCATGTTTTTTGGGAGTTCAGGTGATTTGGGGGCGGCGGAATCGGAAGATGTGAGCAGTACGCGTTCGGTGATGTCTCAACTGTATGTATCGCCGGAACGAATGGAATCGGAAACAGGAAAGGCTACGTGCTCATCAGATGTGTGGTCGCTGGGGATTGTTCTTCACTGGCTTCTGTTTGGAGAACCGCCTTTCAAATCTCAGAATGCAGCTCGATTGTTTCGAGAGATTGGGTCGTTCCAAGTGTCGATGATTGATTCAAGTTGTGGAGGAGAAGAACGAGCGCTTCTGATGCGAATGCTGGATCCTGTTTGTTTCTTACTTTTTTTTCTTCATTTTCTTCATTGTTTGTCTTTTTCTTGTTTTCTGTCCAGAACCCAGAGACTCGAGTGACGAGCAGTCAATTGTGTTCGTTTGGAGTGTTTCGTTGCCTTGTGAACACACCTTCCGGAGTTTGGAAACTGAAAGATGCCGACGATCAGGAAAACTCCAACAAATTGAAGAACGTAACAAGATTGGAAGCAGAACTGGTTTTGACGAGGGAGAGAGACAATGAAGCACTGAGCAAAGAACAGGAGGAACACAAAAAGACGCAAGAACTTCTGTATGAAGAAGAACAAGCACATCAAGCTGAAAAAATCAAAGTGCAGTCGTTGGAGGAAGAACTGTCTGCAGCACGGGAGGCATTGATGAAAGAACAGGAGGAACACAAAAAGACGCAAGAACTGCTGCGCGAGCAATCACAAGCACGTCAAAGCGACGCAATCCAGATGAAGTCGTTGGAGAAAGAACTCTCAGCTGTGCAGGAAGCGCTGCTCGAAGAACAGGAGGAACACATCAGGACACACCAACTTCTGCACGAGAAAACACAAACACCTCAACCCAACACTATCCAAGCACCATTGTTGGAAGAAAATCTGTTATCATCGCAAAAGGCAGTGCTCAAAGAACCGGAGCAACGCTTAAGACCTCAAGTCCTGCCCGAGCAAGCACAAGCACATCAAACCAACGCAATCCAAGCGCCGTCATCGGAGCGGACTCTTCCAGTTCGCAAAGAAGAGATCGGGAGAGTGAAGGAAGCCACTGAGAAACAGCTCGATGTGTCGAGTTCAATCAGCACCTCCCAATCTGCGATTCCTTCCATTCTTTTCGCAGATCCATCCCACTTTCACATGGACGGCAGAACTTTGACTCGCACAGCTCTTGGAAGGGACAAAAAGGACCGTTCGCTACAGAGCTCGTTGTTTCTGTCCAAACTCTTCGAGAATGGAGTGATTTCTGTTGAAGTCATGATTCTCTCTCTGAAATGTAGTCACTTTCTTCCCCATCATCCTTTTCAGATGGCACTGGCGATGTCTACTTTGGTTTGCTGGATTCTACCTCTCCACTTCCCAACATTGGCGAATCCATTGGATATGATGTTGCCAGTCTGCTCTTCTCTCTTCCCATCTTCTCAGACTCTGTCAGCATCAACAGATACGGTCGTCTCTATTGTTACTCCCCGTCCTTTCGTTCACTCGAAAATTGCTGCCCGGGTCCAAAAGATGGAGATTGCATTCGAATGGAAGTCGATCTTGACTCAACCCCTCGAACTGTGCAATTCTTTCTGAATGGCAGAGCTGGATATTGTTTCGTGTCAGGAATCCCTTCATCTGTGCGAATTGGAGTCTGATTCTCTTTTCTCTCATTTTCTCTTCATCAGTTTTCTGTTGGTGCAACAGGAACATCCTTCCGAATCGACAGAATTTCTCGCCTCTCAAAACGTGCACCAATTATGGACGATGTGAAAGAACTGAAATGGTAGACTCACCGAATGAGGCGTCGGATCTGGTTTAATCCTCATTTCACCCAAACCCAATACTCGGCCATGATTTTTTGAGAGAAAAGTCGACCAAAAGGGCACTTCATTCGTGAATCAGCCAATCATGTCATTGAAATGGGAAGAATGTAAAAGGCTCAAACTCCTCAAAATCACCATCCTTTCCACTTCTCTGTTCTTCAAGTGTCGGAGTGCGGAAAGGCGTCATATCGTCCCAATCGAAGTTGTCATCCCCTTCCGATCCACTGCTTGTCCGCGGTTCTTTGTTCACTTCAAGAGGTTCAGCATCCGCTGCCGATACGCATTCGGAACGCAGCCACGACGAGCTCACAAAAAGTGGAGACGTGTTCGATGGAAGAGCTTCTTCCTCACACCCAATCACTTCGCGCAAATTATGGATGGCGATTTGTTGGCGTTCCCTTCGGATCATCTCTTCTCTTGTGGAATGGACAGACAGTAACCATGGAAGCGGAGCCTCGCCTATGTTCCATTCAAGCTCTCTGGCATCCCTGTCCTCCTCGATGAGCACCATCTGCCTCTCGTTTTCTTCAAGTTCCGTCAGAACTGACTCAGCCATCGAACGCAAGTCTATCGTGTTCACTTCGCGCCCACACTCACACATGCCCAGCATTTCCTGAGTTGCAGCTGCAGTCGAATCGCCTTTGTGTGTTGTCCCTCTTCCCTCCCACAACACAAGCTCCTCGTTTTCAATGACACGCAGTGCTCTGCAATTCATGACATCGAAGAAGAAACAGAACGAGTGATGAGAGAAGAGAGGAGGCACACTTGACAAAAATGATAGGAGTGTCATCATCGAAACCATCCACTGGTATGCAGTTCCCACACTCCGAAGATCGCCGAATCAGACGGCTTGGAAGAGGAGAGAGCGACGTGTCCAGACGAACTCCATCAGAACGAGTGAAGACAGCCGAAGGGAAGGCGTTGGGCACATCCGCACCACTTCTAAAGACGAGAGAAGGAACAAGGATCATTGAGAAGAGGAGATCAAAGACGAAAGAGAAAGACTACGAAGTGAAGATGAAAGAGAAGACGATCGAAGAAGATACATGACAGCGACGAGTTCGTTCGGATTCACAACACCTTCCACAAACACTCCCACTGAGGTATTGAAGCCATTGAGGAAGGGGTGGTGAGAGTGAGCTATGACAAGATTGAAGGGATGGCTGAATTGTGGACCAAGGACAGCACCTGCAAAGATGACAAGAAGTGAGGCAAACATGACCCATCTGGAAACACTGAGGTGTGTTCAAGCACTCTTGACTTTTCTTTGCGAGGGTAGAGCAGCTCGGCCAGAGCAGGTGGTGACAGCTCACCAAAGCATGTGTCACACAGAAACTTCCTGCGAAGAGAGGAGAGGAGAGAAGAGAGACAATGATAGTCGAAACAGACACACTCGAAGTCCACAGCTCGCACAGCCGACTTCACAAAGAGAGAATGATCGCAGGCACACAAGTAGTGGCAGAACTCCCCACAGTTCACGCATTCCACTCCTGGACACATGACATAGAAGATGACACACCGTTGTCTGTCCACTCCGACGACGCACAGAAGCGACACTTCGGCAGCACTTCGCCTTCTGCTCCACTTCGTACGACAACTCCACTTCGTTTCAGCTGAGCGAAGATGATGAAAGACGAACGGCAAACCGGGATTGTGATGGGATGGTCAGTTCGGTTGTGTCTGGTCAGATCAGATGATTGAACAAACGCTTTTCTGCATCCTGGAAAGGTGCATTTGAATGGTTTCTCGCTTGAGTGAGTTCGGTCGTGTTTCCTGAGAGAAACTGAGTGTGAAAAGGCCATTCCACATCCAGGAAACGTGCATTTGTACGGTTTTTCACCAGTGTGGATTCGTTCGTGTGATTTCAGAAACTGTAATCTTGAAAACGCTTCTCCACATCCAGGAAAAGGACAATGGAATGATTTCTCGCCAGTGTGGATTCGTTCGTGTTTCTTGAGATCAGATAAATCAGAAAAAGCCATTCCACATCCAGGAAAAGGACAATGGAATGATTTCTCGCCAGTGTGGATTCGTTCATGTTTTCGGAGATTAGTCGACTGAGAAAAGGCTTTCTCGCATCCAGGAAATGTGCATTTGAATGGTTTTTCACCAGTATGGATTCGCTCGTGGTCTTTCAGACCGGATGATTGTGCAAAAGCTTTGTCACATCCAGGAAATGTGCATTTGTACCGTTTTTCTCCAGTGTGGATTATTTCGTGTTTCTTGAGATGACTTGATTGATAATACGCTTTTTCACATCCAGGAAATGTGCATTTGTATGGTTTCTCGCCAGTGTGGGTTCGTTCGTGTATAGCAAGTTTAGACGGAAAGTTTGTCGAATAATCGCAATATTGGCACTTACACCGCTTCGAGGACATCAACAATCCAACTGAGTGGTGTTATGTGGTGGATGTGGAGAAGTGCGCTGGTTGACATTCCAGCCAGACAGAAAAGTTGGGGCGATCTTACTCCGTCCAGGATGATTCAATTTCCCCTTTGATTTCGGGGTCATTTCTCTTTCAAGAAAATTTACTGATAAACGATAACGAACAGACAGAACCATCAACAATCAGTTGACTTTGACAACGAACTCAGATTTCTGACGAAATTCAATCGGAACCATGGGATGTGCTGCTTTATCTCGAGAAATATCCCTCAACAGGTTTTAAAGTTTCGACAGTTGCTGTTTGTATTGTGTTTTGTTCCGTGTCCGCAGCCATTCCAGCTATGATTGTTCTGGCAGCTGATTTTCGGTGTTTCAGGAGTATATGAATCAATGGGGTGTCTAGTATGATGTTTAGTCACTGTTTGGAGAGAAATTAATCATCGAAACAGATCGACAACCGTTCAGTATGTTGAATTATTAGAGAACTTGCCGGACGTCCAAGCCAAACCAGACAACAAGAATATGTGCGATATTCTCAATCGCAATTCAACAATACTTCTTTCAGAAACTGGAACAGCAAGCCGAACAGGACAATAATCACAGAAAGCCACCACTTCATCATCACACCATCATTCTGTCCATTTAAAGCCGAGAGAAACACTACCGCAATCTGTACTTCAGAGAGTGTATTTAGTACTGTTAGAAAAACTGGGTTCAGGCAAACAGAAAGAAACAGAGAAGAAAGTCGGCCAAAAGATAAGACGCCGAAACTATCTCCACAAACACATAATCCAAGGCCCGTTCAGCCCTCCCCAACATTGAGTGTCGGCTGGGCATCTCTGCCCCCACACAGGACCACAAGAAGGTTCGCCACCATTTGGGCCTTCCGATCGGGTGTAAACACAATCTTGCCCTCATCTTCGATCTGCGCCAGTGTCATGTGCACCATTCCAACCGCGCCCTCCACAATCTTCTGTCTTGCTGCAACCACCGCAACCGCCTGTTGGCGTTGGAGCATCGCCGCTGCTATTTCGTGTGCGTAGCTCAACTGGCTGATCCGAGCCTCCAGCACTTCTATTCCCGCGATCTCCACTCTTTCCTGGATTTCTTTCTGGAGCTGCATTGATATCTGGACGCTGCTTCCTCGGAGTGACAACTCCTCCCCTTCGTCGCTCACATCGTACGGATACTGGCGAGCAACATTCCGAATCGCGGAGTCAGCCACGGTGGACAAGTATTGGGACGAGTTGTTGACTGAGAAGGCAGCCTTTGCGGTGTTCACAATTCGCCAGACAACTGTCACTCCGGCTTCCGGTTCTTGGGTCTTGCCAAATTGAGGTAAGGTTAGATCGTCGGTGTTTTGCGAATTTAGGTTAATGATGAAGGGAAACAAGTTACGAAAATGAGATAGGAGAAACAAGGGACAGTATTTGAAGTGAAAGCTGTTGTGAGGTCTGAATTTGGGGATGATCAGAGTGAATTATGGGTTCGCAAGGCACAGTTCTCACCAACTATAGCTGAACACCGATCACTAAATCATTGATTCAATTTGAGAAGTTCTGAACTGCAGTTTTGTGAAGTGGAGAAAAACTGAAATGGAGTTAAATGAATGTATTGTCTGATCGCACCCTTTATTCCTTGTTACAAGACCCAAGAACCGGAAGTCGGAGTGACAGAACAATCACTCCAATTTCGATTGGATTCCCCAAAACATCATTCACCTTGAGTTTGTTGTTTTCAAGAGTGAAAGCTTTCAGGTTGAATACTAGATGAACGTGTGTGAATGGGTTGACCCAGAAGAAGCCAGCTTTGATCAGCGTTCCGTAATACTTCCCGCAGAGCATATACACTTGCCCATTGTTTGGATGGTTGATAACAAAACCGAATATCAGAAAGACTGCCACAAAGACACACGCAGCTCCGATGAATACTCCGTACCACCAGAAGATCGCGAAAACGACGATCATTGCGGTTCCTGAAAGCATTAGGAGCCAGAGGACAATACACATGATGCCTGCATTCATTGGGTTGAGAAAGCGCTCGGTGATGTCTTGTGTAATCGATGGATAAGCTGGCGGGAGATCGTGTTGGAGAGTCATCGGCTGCATCTCCTTCTGGTCAGCTGTTTCTGAGGGTTGCTTGGAGTTGCCTTGAACATAAACAGTTGTTGGCTGTTTTTCGACTTCACTGGTGCTTCTGAAAGATGAGTGCATTTTTCTGACCCATACTAATGTTTTTTTGTCCGAAGATCGTTCAGACATGGTTTCCGACATCGCTGTCATCTCCATAGATCACAACGAAATGATTTCTTTTATACGGGCAAGGGTAGACGAATGTTGAGTGCGTGCAAAGATCATTCACTTTTGTTCTGGTTCGATCGATATTCTTGATCTCTGGCTTTATCTGTTTCGATAGATATGTTTACTGATTTATCTGCTCCCAATGAACTTCTGCATACTCCAACTCAGGTTGATGTAAATGCTGTTGTATGAGTGCCAAAAACGCTATTCTTTCAATCAACTTCTTCCGGTTATTGTTCGTCACTGATGTTATCATTCTCTCTAACTCTCCTGACAACACTTTTAAACATTTGATTCTCGCATGGCAGAAACTATTGATACAAAAGGCTTTGGAACAATTGAAATCTGGAAACGCAGAACAACAACTCGCTGGAACGAAGGCACTTCGGACTCATCTCGAAGAATGTTTGTTTATGTTCTTTTTTATTCGTGATTTCATGTTTATCTTGTTGATTCATCGCTTATACAGCCGGAATTGGCATCGGAGTGATTTCGCAACTTTGTCTTGAATGCGGGTGTCTGGAGTCACTTGTGCAAATTGTGACCACAACCACCAATCACCATCTCTTCGTATGTTCCTCTTCACTTCCACCACTTTCTTCCATTCTCTTGTCTCTCCCTCTCCCTCGCCGTCTTCCCTGCTTCTCTCGCAGGCGTTGGTGGATGGTCTTCTTCATGAAGTTGTGGCGGCTGCAGTGCTGCCCGTGTTTGTCCGTCCGACGGATCTGATTGCTCCTCTCGTCACTCTCTCGACTGTCTGGCCTCTTCTCTTTTCTGACCGTCTCGCTCGCTCCTCTCCGACAGCACACAAACCCCACAATCGCCGAATCGGCCACACACTCTGTTGGGTCTGCTCTTCCTTCTTCCCCATCCTTCTCCTTTCATCGCCTTCGCCCTCGCCCAGTCTTCTCTGCTGCTCCGTCCGCTCGCCCTCCGAAATGGAGAGTGTGCTGAGTGGAGGGATTGTGGAGCGGATCTGCCGTGAAATCGAGTCCTGTTCAGACACAGCTGCCCTGACCTCACTTGTGAGTGTGTTGGGAAGTATTTGTGATGGAATTGTTAATTTCCGTCGTTCGGAAGAAGCAAGGAAGAAAAACAAACAACAAAACGCAGAAAGTGTTGAAGAAATCGACGACCAGAGCCGTCCATTGTCCGTTTTCGTTCGAAGTGGCCACGCGCTGGAAATGATGAAGCAAACACTTCTACAGCTTGTGTCTCGGATGAAGACGGAAGGAGGAAAAAGTGACGATTTGGAGTTTGGGAGAAGGATTGACTTGCACAAAGAGGTCGGAGGTATTTTGGTCCGTGTGTTTCCGGATTGTATTATGGGTGGCAGGGTCGAGCGAATTGGAGAGATTGGGATTGATTTGGGGAAGGAATTGGGAGAGATGAGGAAAAGAGAAGAGGAGAGGGAGAAACGAAGAGAAGAAGAGAGACGACAAGAGAGAGAGGAACACCAGAGAGAGCAAAAAGAGATGGACAACAAAATGAAGGCAATGGAAGAGCAGATGAAGATGGAAAGAGAGCGACTCGCTCGGAAGGAACAGGAAGTGGAGGAGGAGCGGAAGAGGAACGAACGATTTGTGGAGGAAGGGAGGAGACGAGAGAGAGAAGAGGAGGAAAGGAAAGCAATGGAACGAGCACAGATCATCCCAACTGCTGTTTGGGAGCCAAAGCTGACGAGTCGCGTCGAAGGAAAGAAAATCATCTCAACGGACACATCAAACATCACGGTCCCTCTCTCTCCAGTTCTGGCAGAGGGAGTCTGGCTCGTGGAAGTGAAAGCTGGTCCAGTTCCGGGACGGGCACTTGGTTTCTTTCGGACACCGTGGGATCAGGATTGGTCGGGGTGTCTTGGGAATGATCCAAACAGCGCCGACTACAACAAAGATGGGGGAATCTATCATTCTCCAAAAGCGTGCAAGAAGGGAGGGAGATGGGCAGCGGGAGATGTTGTGGGAGTGGAAGTTGACATGCAACAGAGGCGAGCATTCTTTTTCAGAAATGGAAAGCGACAGCCAACGATCTTCACAGCGATTCCACCCAAAGTGCAGGTGGCTGTGACATTCATTTCCAAGAATGAAGCCTCGATGGAACTGGTGACATTCAAACGACTCGCACGCACATCATTTCAAGCAGGTGCAGGTGATGAAACTGTTGCTTGGTGAGAGAATGGACAATTTCAGAGCCTCCCTCTCACTTCATTTTGCACACTCTCAATTCTTCACTTTATTCATCGCTTATACACCCTCTCCCTTTGGAGAGATGAATGTGTTCTCTCTGCCTTTGTTTTCTCTTGTCTGTCTTCAATAGTGGTTTCAGCTGCCATCATTTCTTGTTTTGGAGGTCATCTCTGAGAGTGTGGGTCCGATCACCAATGTCATGGATTTCCTCTCCCTTGCCCAACAACGCAGCTCCTGCCGAAATGTGTGACACTTCATTTTTTTCATAGATTTCCGACTTCCATATATCGTAGTTCGACCAAGCCCGGCCCGTCCCAAGAGACTTGATCGACAAAGTGATGGAAGCAGGCCGTTTAGCTCCATCCGGAAAGAATACTCAACCTTGGCACTTCTATGTCATCACCAACTCAGACAAAATCAAAGAAATGGGCAAAGCCATGGAACCAGGGCTTCTCAAAGATGTCCCAAAACTTGCCGGTGTCGCTGCCGAAAAGGGAGTAACAAACCTCGTCTTTTACGATGCTCCAGTGATTATAAACATCTCAATGCACAAGACACACAGCATTGATACTCGCCAGATGGATATTGGGTTGACTCTTCAGAACATGATAATGATGGCTGAAGCTCTTGGTCTGGTCACTCTTCCAGTGTATAACCCCAAATGGTACGGTGAAAAAATCATTGTTGAAACTTGCAAGATCCCTGAAGATGAGGAGTTCATGATTACCCTGTGTTTGGGTTACGAAGATCCTGCAAAGCCAAGAACAAAGCGACCTCGAAAGGAATTGGCAAAAATATCAACCTACATTGATCTGTAGATGAGTTATCCCTTTTGGGAAGAGAGAATTTACATGGAAGTTCCGTTTTTAGTTTGAATCCACAAACATCACAATTCATCTCTATCTATCCTAGAATCATGCTCTTTCTTACAATGCAATATTTGTTTGCTAGTTATCTCGTTATGTTTGAAGTGAAAAACTGATCCTGGTCGAGATGAGGTTTTGTTGTTATTTTGAACAATGGGTCGATTTTTTCCTTTCTTTTTCTTGGAGTTATCAAGTCCTCAGAAAACTGCAGATTACATGTCCAACTCTATTTATTGTCCATTTTGTTGAGATACTTCTTATTGCATATTCAAACTGACACGACACGCCATTCATTGACACGAATTTTGTCATATCCCCTCGTCATTTCTTCGAACAGTGTTGAAGAATCATCGACAATGTTCTCCCTTCTTGCTATTGCATCAGCTAGTGCTCAATTCCTTGGCTATGGCGGCCTCGGCATGGGTGGTTACGGAATGGGCGGTTATGGCGGAATGAGCAGCTATGGCGGCTACGGAATGGGTGGCTATGGTATGGGCGGTTATGGAATGGGTGGCTATGGTGGCTTCGGTGTCCTCTCTGGTGACGATCTCTCTGACGAAGAACTGTACGAACTCTGCTGCTCTGACTCTTACTACTGCCCCGGCTGCTACTCTGACTGCAGCGAACTCTGCGGAGGATTCTGCGCTTCCCCATGCTTCTCCCAATGCGGTTCCCCATGCGCCTCCCCCTGCAACTTCCAATCGTACAACGCCCCCTGCGCCATGAACTCCGGCTTCTCCCAATTCGCCCCAGCTCAACAATGCGCCCCAGTCTACAGACCAGCTCCCGTTCAAGTTTGCCAAGCCCCAACCCCAGTCACCCGCTCTGCTGGTGTCATCGGTGGCCAAGCTTCCCGCTACAACAACGGCCAGAACTGCAACGCTTACGGTGCTGGTGCCTGCGGTGCTGACTACAACCGTAACGCCATCTGCGGATCAGGAAACTCTGCCCGCCTGAACGCCAACGCTTGCCAACGCAATGGCAACCGCGCTTTCGCTGACAAATGCGCTGATGAATTCCTCGTCCGTCGCTCCAACGAACGTTGCGCCACTGGTGATGATCACTACTGCCAAGCTGGAGCCAACCTCGATGCATGCGGTCGCCAAATTGCTGGAAGCCGTGCTTGCGGATCTGCCCACCAAAACCACTGCAACGCTGCCGGAATGAACAACCGCAACTGTGGCAACACTGCCAACATCCAAGGTGGTGCCATGCGCTCTTGCGCCACTGGCAACCAATGTGCCGCTCCCGTCAGCTTTGCTGCCCCAGTCAGCTATGCTTCCCCATGCGCCATGCCTTGCGGTTGCTAAGGAATTCTGATTTGATCTGTCTCTCTCCATTTCTCATGAAAGACTCTCTGAATTGTATTTTCTGAATTATTTGTGGAAGGAACGAGTATCTGACAATATAGAAGAATCGCGAAAAATGTGAAGAAAAAACGGGTTTTGCTCATATTGATCATTTTGACATTCATTTCATTGAGGCCTCGAAAAAAGGACAGGGTGTCGAGAGGTACAGATCTTTAGATTAAGGCGTTTTTCTCTGAGACTCCCTCCAAGTTTTTACTCAACTCACCACACATATGTCTTGAAGGAGTATTTTTGTCTGAGATTCGATGGCTTGAACATCTCGATGGCAGTTCGATTAAGACGTGATAATTTCAGGTGATATGAGGTAATCATTGTGTCTCGTATAATCGCAAAGGAATCTCACTGTGGAATCTAACATGGAGAGAAAAACAATTAAAGTGATTTTGTAGAGCCATGGATTTAACGACCCATCTTTGTGAGAATTGAAAACAACGATAAAAAAATACCTGATCGATAGATTTTCCCCTAACATAAATATTGCTCGACTTTCACCTAAGGTCAATATCTGTTGAAATGTTGACTCGGGCTAAATTCTTTTGATGAATTTGGATCGTCTGTGTCCAGACCATTTTCGAACACAAGAAACTAGAAGCTATAGATCTTATCGCTGCTGAAAAAGCAATATATAGAGATTGTACGTGCAATTTTCTGGAAGAAAAATGACTGTAATCCCTCCTACAGCGTGTTGTCGTAAAAGAGTTGTTTGGTCGTATCTGATGAGTGAGATGCCTATTGTTTTCAAATTTGGCTGTAAAAGTCTTATAACGATGAATATGGAGGATTAAGCACGGAATTAATCCTTATTTACCCCCAGGGAAAGATCCCCGAAAAGCAGGTGTGTGAGATGGATGGCCGAATGTGGAGGTTGTCGAAAATCAAACACATGGAGCTTTTACACGAATCATAGACATAAAACAACGAAAGAACAGCATTTGATGCTTCAGAATACATATGTATAGTGTCTCATAGGAGAATGAGGATCGATGAGAATGATGGGCAATTCACGATGACAGATAAGAAATCGGATCAAAAGAACGTTTCAATCAGTGACATTGTCCAGAGAGAACAGGGCAGACGCTCATGAACAGCAGAAGACGGGTATTTCAAAAGTGAAAGCAGGATGGTCGCAATTTATGGATAGATTGATCTGTCTTCTTTATTCAGTTATTTTCTTCGCATTTTGACATATCATCAAGTTTGACCACATGTTCTCTCGAAAACATCACGACTCAACATCCTGCCAAAACCTCAATTTCTACAATCCGCTCTTCTCGCTTAATAGGCTCACAAATGTCCAATGTGGACAACTGTCTCTATGGGACTGTGATTCCTTCTCTTGGAACGTCATCCTCACTCATCTGCAAAAACGTCAGTATTACAGAATGTTCCAATGATCTCACACCATTCTCTCTTCCCAATGAATACACATTTTTCGTTAATTCTCCATCTGATAGAAGCGAGTTCGGGATTCAACAAACAGACCAGGAGTTTTACGACTGCCACTTCATCACAAACAGCCCATCAAATAATTTCAGTATCATTCAATACAATGAACTCTTTGGTCCCTTGTCCTTCCACGGGTGTACATTCGAAGTATTGGCGAATAATTATAGAGTTCCAGTGATGACCATCAAAGCCCAAACGGAAGCCTTCCCGCTCTTCTTCATGGACAGATGCAAAGTCGCCTTTGCTGATACGGGAACTCCTCTCTATTCAGAAAGTCAATTTAGATTCATAAATTCTCCAAACACTGTCTTCATCTCCAGCAATTTCACATCTCGCCCAGAGTATTCGCCCACAACGAACATTCGTGCCTTTTCCTTCCAAAACAGCATCACCTTTGCGACAATCACAGACTGCATCTTCGATGGACAGAGTACTTCTGGAGATGGAGCTTGTTTGCACAGCTCCCAAATAAGCACCTCAATTCTCATCTCGCATTCCATCTTCAAATGCAACACTGCAGAATTGAATGGAGGATGTTTGTATGCACAAGGAGCCCGTGCACAGCTGTTCCATTGTCGCTTCACGAACAACTCAGCAGGAAGGAGAGGGGGGGCGCTTTGGTTCATATTCCCCAAAACAATCGATTGTGAAGATGTCCACTTCGAAGAAAATATGGCCAACGACACCTCGAGTGATGGAGAACTCACTGCATATCGAGGGAACGACATACACATCAACGCAGGTAATGCTTCGGCTGTGACAGAACACATGGTCGGCTGCACTTCATCTTCAACTCGGGGGAAGATCGGGTTCTACTCTTCGTCAACGATAAATGGAGGCGTAGAAAACGAGGATGTTCTCCTTCCCCACCCGTTGACTCCTTCTCTTCCAACAGCCGCTGGGGAATGGTGGATGGTGGAAGGTTCTGATGATAGGGACTGCACTGAGATGAGACCATGCAGCTCGCTACGAATGCTTCTGGATACGATTTTAGAATCTGAGGACAGTGACGGGTTCCACAGAATCAACATCAATGGAACAATCGAAGAAGAAGGGCTGATACCTTTGTCTGTGGAGCTTGTTGGGATGGCCTCATTTATGGACAGTCAGACATACACTTGTTTGCACCTCGCAATGACTGTGGATGGCAATGTCTCATTCACCTCTCTCACCCTCTCTCAGAAAAGTCAATCCTCTCCGATTCTGGTAATGTCATCAGATTCAAATAAACTCCGACTGGCGAATGTTCAGGTTCATCAGATGAGTCACAGCGGAACATGCCTCTTCTCACTTTCAGGAGGCTCTGCGATCTTCCATCTCTGTGTGATCCACGATATCAATCTGTTCAGCTCGGCAGCTATATATGTGACTGGGTCGTGCTCGCTGAACATGAGTCGATGTTGGGTGTCTTCGTTGGACAGGCAGGGGGGAGAAGGAGGAAGTGTGATAGACTCTTCCACAGCTGGGACAATCGTGATAACCGATTCTGACTTCACCGGATGCAATTCCACTGGCATTGCTGGATGTCTCTCCTTCTCTTCAACAAGTTCGAGCCGTGTGAATCTGACAAGTGTCTCTTTCTCCAACAATGCTGCCGACTCCAATTTAAGTCATGGACCCGGGTCCTACGGTAATGATATCTCGTTCAGTGACTTCACCAAAACCCAAATAACTCTCGTCAATGTTCGATCCATCAGCAATGACCCTCACAGTCTCACCAATACCTCATCCTCCTCTTTTGATTCACTTGACCTCTATTTTTCGAACTTTGGAATGGATGTGCCATGGGCGGCTCACGTTGAAGGTGCCCTCCCACTGTCTCGCTTCACTTCTGTAGCAGACATCATCATGCGAACTCGTGCTGTTGGTTCTGTCATCATCACAGTTCAAGCCAGCACAACGTTCCCTCTCACAAACATGAAAATGGAGAAACAGCAGATTGTACTGAAGAGCATCTCTCTTTATGTCGACTTGAGTTCTGGTGATTCTGTCGAACTCAACGACTCCGCAAGACTTCAACTGGTTTCGACTCAATTAGTCGTCGATCGCGAACTCCATTCCACGACATTCGTCGTCTCGAATCTTGCAGAACTCGCTCTCTACTTATCGAAGATCGACAATTATCCGCTCACTCAATCCTTTCCTTTCATATCCAATCAGGATGGACTCGTACGTTTCACTTCTGTGACCATGAACGGGGGTATGAGCTTTCAGGACCACTCGTTCATCGAGAGTCTTCGTGGAACAGTCGACATCCGTCAAACAAGCTTCAGCCACTTCTCCTCGACATCAGATGGAGCTGTCATGAAAGCGAACGGAACCAAGATCCTCATTTCTGACTCGTCTTTCGTGAACTGTTCTGCACAGCATGGCGGAGCTTTCGCGGTTGAGCTGTCTGGAGCGGCGTATGTGAATGTCAACCACTCTCCAACATCTAATTTCAACGTGACGTTTGCATCATGCCGAGCACACGGAGGAGATGACAGCAGTCCGACTGGAAAAGGAGGAGCGATTTTTGTAAACGGTTCTTCAACAGTTTCTGACCCCATCAGATTCAATCTGAGTAGCAAATGTGCTCGCTTCGCACAAAACATGGCTAAGGAAGGAAACGATGTGTATGTATCAAAAACAGTCTTCGGGCAGCGGAGTCTTGATCAGATTGGTCATCTTGGCGGTATTTCATTCTCCAGCAATTTCCGAATTGTTGTTGAAGGAAGAGATTCTGATGAACTAGAAAAAGAAACTGTTCAGAACACTCTTCTTCCATTTCCGACTGTGTCTGTGAATGGATCTGTCCAAGAAAGCGTCACGGGACTCAGCGGGATGGACACACTGGATTGCATGTGGGGACTGATACCCTGTGCCACGCTGACATATGCAATCGGAAATCTGACACCAGAATTCTTGTACAATTCAGTTCTTCCGCAAACGATATACTTCGCGTGGAACATGACATACACTGAGAGGGATATTGAGGTCTCCTCACGAGATGTGACAGTCGTTGGAACGACATCGCCAGATCTCCATGACTCAGATATCACTCGAAGTCTCATCAGCATCTCTCCATATCAAACTCAATCGTACCTGTTCTCCATCGGAACCTCTGCTCGACTCAAAGTTCAGAATTTGGACATTGTGGCTTCACCAATTCACGGAGTGTTCTCACTCCAACCACTCGGTCTGTCGCTGGAGCTGGATAACATTGCCATTGTCTGCTTCACTGGAGATATCTTCATGCAGCCTCTCCTGTCGGCAAACAGTGGGCCAATTAACGTCTCGAATTGCATTTTCAACACAACACAGACATCGTCCAACGCTGCTGAATTCGCTTACAGTGTTTTCTCTTGTTATTCTGAAAATGCGACAATTACACTCCAATCAACCCTGTTTGATTCTCTCCTCGCACGGACACAGCCACTTCTGGATCTAACCAGCGATAAAGAGGTCTCATTGAGTAAAGTTCAGTTCGTTGATTGCTCTGGGAATAACGCCATCAACAATTCTCTTATTTGTGTTTCATCATCGGAACTCGACAAGGTGATTTTCCCATCACTCTGGGCAGAAACATACACTCCAGAAACTCCTTTTGGGATGTTTCTCTGTCGTGATCTATCGCTGGGAAGCGACGATCCCTTTTGTGAGACATCACTTCTCTTCTATCTCCTTCGCCCAGCAAACGAGGTCATCTGTGAAGTAACACAAACCAACGAAAGTACTCATCCGAATTGTGGTTCATCTCGACTCCCGTGCTCATCGGTCGACGCTGCCGTCAACTCCGCAAACAAACATGGCATCAAACAGATCTCTGTGAAGACAGATATCGACCACGCGCAGACTATCGACATTTCGGGGTCCTTAGCGATCGCATCCGATAACGAGATTCAACGAAAAGTAACCCAAACAACAGACGCGCTCTTCAAAGTGTCCGGGTTGCAATCGGAGTATCGTCTCTCATGGCTTCGCATCTCACTCGACTCGATGAATACGATCTCGTCTTACTTTGTCGTCGTTGGGGCAAGACTCACTCTGACGTTTTGTGTAATTGGGGAACCAACATCCCCTCAGTGCCTGTCTGCCAGCATGACTTCACTGTTTGATGTCAGTCGGGGAGCAACACTCAACCTTACATCGACCATTATCACGGAAGTGTACTTTAGCCATCAATTTGAAGGGTCGTTGATTCATCTCTCTGGTGGCTCTGTTCTCTACACTGACCAGTCGTCCAAATTCTCGGAAATACAATCAAATGGGACAGGAACCATTGTTTATGTTGAGAGTGACGATTATGAACAAGCCGCACAACACCCTTCATTTGGTAATCTGATCGCCTCCATCGTTCTTCCAATTGATTCACCGTTCACGTACTCCGAGAAGAATCGATTTGTTGTGATGAATGGCCTCGGAAAGGGAGAAAGCATACTCTGGTACTGGTTCCCCCACACCGACTCCGAGTCCTCTCTCCACATCAGCAGGTCTGGAGAAAATCATCAAACCTGCGGACGTGTTGTTCTTCCCTGTTACTCGTTCCATCACGGATTCAATTCTTTGAAGAAGCCTGGGACGACGGTGACCTTACACAATGATTCGCCACTGAGTTCGGAGGTGATCACACAGTATTCCTCACAGACGATCAGGTCAAATAAAGACCAGTCGAGTATCAACGTGATGACGGGAGGGGCTTTCTCAATCTCGTCGAAAACGACCCTGACTCTGGATTACAGGGTATCCCATAAGTCTTGGATCTCTCCATTTCTGAGAGACCAACAATGTTTCATGATTCATAGCATTCGTTTTGTGTATACTCTCTTCCTTTGTCATCTTTCAACAGATGAAAGGAACTGTGAGATGCCTTCCATCCCTCTGTCCAACTCATGGCAAGGATCGTCAACAATCATTTATGATGCTGTGTCATCAAGAATTGAAGTGAATAATTGTCAGAGGTTTGCTTCTTTCTCGCCAAAAGTACTTCGTTCCATCCATTCTCAGAAACGTTGCATCTCGTCATCATCAACAAAAATCAACGCACCTGTTTTCGAATCAGAACAGCTTCATCGATGACCAAATCGCTTTTTCCTCGCTTCTTTCTCCGAGAACTTTCACCCTCTCTAGTTTTGGGAAGTATAGAAGACTCAGAGTTGTCGAGTTTGATGCCTTGATTCGCAATCATCATTTTTTTCAGCATCAGGATAATCATAGTTCCTGGGATCCATTCACCCGAACGAAAATGTCTCACAAAGTCGGAAGCAGTGTCTGGAATCATCAGGAAGTACTCTTAAGGATCTCTCACGAAATAACCAATCTTGACGTTCTGTCTCGCAAATGAATCGAGTTGATGAACTACTCTCTCGTTGGATCAATTCAGTTTGCCTATATCACTTGATTTTTGATTCATTTGTTTGTGATTTCTGCTCCAGACTTCATTAGCGAACCAATCTCCCCCAATTGGACCACTTCTTTCAGAATTCGGCATTGGTTGGGAAATAATCCATCATAACGAAATCACTCACAAACAACGAAGAAAAACTCAACCATAATCCTTGATGACATTGATTTTGCTCTCTGCGACGTCTCTTTTTTTCAACCAACTCCAAAAATGTCATGGTTGGAAGTTTGTCCTTTTGATAATCAATTTCCAGTTGATGGAACAATTTTTCTCAACATTTCCATCTCGTGAATCCACATCCTTCCAGACCATCGAGATAACAATTCAACCATTTCGATCGTTGTGAATCCTCTCATGGTCTTCCAAACAACCAAATTACCGATTCTCGTCCGTACGTAGCTCATCTCTGATTGAAAAATCCGTTGTATGACTAAGTCACGTATACTCTTCTAAATGGTTGTTGTGGACCGTGTCGCTTTTTTGTTCAACGTTGTTCTCACTTCTCTCTGCACCATTCCTCTTAACTTTGATTTTCATAATGAGAACCTGTCCAAGGATTGCGTGAATGAATGTATAATACATGAAACACATGATTGACAGAGATATCGTTGATTTCCAAGACTTATGGGATACCCTGTATCTCAAAATCGACGTTCAACAGGATATGAAAACACCTCTTTTCAGCGTGTATGGAACGCTCAACATTCTCGGAGAAGTTTTCTTAATGCATTCGTACTCTGATTCGTTCACATTCTCGTTCTTTGCCGTTTTGGATGGGTCGGCCACATTATCCGGAATGAAGATCGACCAAACCAGTCCGATCTCCTTCGCAGATCAGTCTCTCATTGAACAGACCTCGGGGTCGCTGATCCTGACCCTCGTTGAGTTCAATTATATCACAAAACAAACCGGAGATGGAAGTATGCTCTCGTCGGCCCTCAAACAATTGTCCGATGTCCTCCGAATCACACAATGCACGTTCAATTTCTGCTCATCGAATGAAGGGAATGGAGGAGCGATCTCGCTTACCTGTACTTCTTCCGTCAGACCCTCCAACATCGTCATCAAGGCGTCCTTCTTGGACACTTTCTGCCAATCTGGTAGGCTTGGTGAGTGGGTCTTCCTGCAAGCTTACAACTTCTCTACATTTATCATCCCAGCCAACTGGGAAGGGACATTCTCGTCTCTTCAATCACCCGATGATGATAACAAGTTGTGGGGGTTCGATCTAGCGGAGCAAACAATCCCACCTGCTTCTTTCAGCCTCCTTCCATATCTCTTCAATGTCAAGACTTATGAACAGATCACTGTGGATCGAAACTCAAGATTTGGGGGAGTCGGGGTGTGTGGAAGAGATGAGGGACTTCCGTGTCGAACTGTCGATGAGTCGTTCAATCAGAGGACCAGCGACTCTGTCGAAATTGTCGTCGTCGACAGCGCCCAGCTGAATGGAACTGTCTTCGCCACATCTGTCACTTTATCAATCTGCTCTTCCCACCCGTCTCAATCCTCGGAACTTGAAGTGGATGGGACAGGCACTGTGCCTCCTGTGGGATGGTTGAAGGGATCTTCCTCTTCAATCACACTCTCCACTCTCCAACTGACTCTCCCATCTGCAAAGTCTTCCCTTCTCTCCGCCCTTATCATTGCCTCATCCACCGATGTGTTAATCTCTTCTCCTTCTCAATCAAGTCATCATCGTTCGTCGCCACTCCCTTCACTGTTGAGGGGGGAGTGTCACACGATTTTACTGACGTTCAAATTGACACTGTTTCTGTGCCAACTATGCTTGTCTCATTTGTCAGCCCATCCCAACTTTCAATGAACGAGATGAAACTGAAAAATGTAACGAGTGTGGCAGCGTCACCGCTGATATTCGTGATTCTACACACTACGAGCTCGGTAGCGACAAAGCAGGCACAGATCCATCTCTTAAATTCTGAATTTGTATCTTCTCTTTCGTCTCCCTCGCCGTTTCTAAAGGTTTCGTTGGTTTCGAGGCAGTGCTCGGTTGTCTTCTCCAATACCACTATCACACAGAACCTGGCTTCGTCTGTTGATACTGGGATTGTTGTGGAATGGAATGGAAAACAGCCCACCATCATTCGGCGGAATCTCATTACCTCTGGATGTGGATTGATTGTGCGAGGAAATACCTATTAGTCATATGTTTTTTCTTACCTAAGATGTTTTTCCAATTTATTTATATTGATATTCCGTACATAGTTTCTGAAAACTGCTAATCCAAAAAGTGTTTTCATGATGAGTATAATTTAGGGCCTGATCAATTCGCATTCATGTGACACATTCAGAAGCATTCTTGAAACATTTTCTTTGGGAGTTCTCTTATACTCACCCTGAATTTTGTTCTTTCAAAGATGTAACTCTCTAACAACCTCGTATTGCTGCAAATCACTCCTCTTTATCTTACCAACAAAAGACACTTTTTGTCAATCAGTATGCATCATCTCACTGTCTTACCTCCACTATTTGGGTTATTATGTGATGAGATATTCGAGGCATTTGTCTGATTTTGATGAAAGATACAATCGATACGCTACCTATCTTGCTGATTTTTTCATCTTTATCATCGTTTTTCTCTCTCAATTTTCCCTTACTCACTCTTATACATCCTCCCTTCATTCTAGACTGTCTTTTCCTTCATCGTCTCCACGTTGTTAATCATCATGTCTTCTCAATACATCCATTTCGCTCTCATCACACTATTCACCAATTATTTGGTCGATAAGGCTCGTTTCGGAATTTAAGTGTATTATCAATGTGTTTTGGGTCGAGTAGTTACTACTGTCATGCCTTCCAATATCCAGTTGTTCCGTTCAGAGACATGCCACATGTTTGAACACGAAAGAAAACAAGGATCCAAACTTGCTAACCATGAATTCTACACACAATAACAATATCGTTCTGAATATATTAGGATATGTAATAGAAAAACAAAGGAAGTAATCTTGTGATGTGATGAATACAAGGAGTTAAAACTTGCGGAAAAATGGTTGGATTTAAGATGAATAAGGCAAGAAAGAGAAGCCTCGAACTGAAGAAAAGAGAATAAAAAAGGAAAAGATGAGGATAGTGGGACAGAAGGAGAAAAGAAGAAAGAAGGAAGGTGGAATTCAGACGATGTCGGTTCAGTGTTATATCAGGGAGGTCAAACTCCAATCAATGATTTCTGATTTGAAAATCATCATATAAATTAATCATTTCACGGCACAAGTTCATACAGATTCTTTTTGTCCTTAAATTGTAGGATTTGGGCGTTGTTTGTCAATGCGTTGAAACTCTACTAGAAGTGATCTAATCGAGTCTTCTATCAAGTCTTTGATTCAGCTGAGCCTCGTATAAAAAGTTATGTCAGTTTGTGACGACATGACCATCTGAGAGCGTCATTTCGTATTGGATCGGGATCCATAGAATGTGAATAAGAATGATTTTTGAGTAAAGTCTGACGATTTACGTCGAGTATGTTGTATATGTTTGAGAATGTGTCTGCTATGCTTCTCTTGACTGTATTTTCCACTCAAATGCTTGTTTGCGGCTGTTGGGAGAGTCATTTGAGAAGAAAGATGAATTCGAATCACGAATTTCGGATTTGGGGAAAGAGATTGAAGAAGGTCGTCGTTCGCGAGAAGAATTACGAAAAGAGCATTCTGAAACGATTGCTCGGATTCGAGAAGAGAACGAAGAACGGAATGAACGAATTCGAGAAGAATCCGAGCGCAAGCTGAAAGAGATGGAAGAAACGATGATTGAACAGAAGAACGAAAATGAGCGTCGTTTGGGAGAGATGAAGAATGAGAATGAGGAAAGGGTGAATGGGATGCGAGAATCGAATGAAGCACGACTTGGTGAGATGGGTGATTCTTTTTCAAAAATCGCATCCGTCACTCCAGCGCCTGTACGTTGATATTCATCGACAAATACCCTCTACTCACCGTCACAGGTGCTCTCTCCATGTTCAAGGTGTGAATTTCGTCTTTTCTTCATGTTGGCGAACTTTATCGCGGATCCGATGCTCAGGCGACTAATCACCCATCAGACTTCTGTTCGATATATATTTCAATGATGAAACCGACATCAAACTGTGGATTACACACTCACAACATGGTTTGTACCGTTTCTTTCTTTCTCACGTTCAGATACTCGGGATTTTTTTGAGGTGCGCCGGAACAATGAGCACAACGAGATAACTCTCACATAAATCGTTCAATCGGATGTTATCGATAGTTTTCGCTCGCTGGTATGTCTTTATTCATGCATTTCTGGTCTTGTAGACCCAAAAATGAATGCTCTTTTTTCAATCGTCATCAATCTGTACTACCTCGCCTCAAACACCATGGTCCTTCAGTATTTCCCTCAGAGAATCTCTGTTAGACACGTTCAACAAATGTTACGGACCTAATATATCGAGAATATTGAATATGTCAATCCGCACTTTTCGTGTCTTTTTCTTCAATGGAGGAGTTTATACCAGTGCTCTCACACAGAATTGGTTTTTTCTGTTGTAAATTATCGGTAGTTTGTCTTTGGACCTGTTTTGTTACAAAAAATGTGCAGAAGAGTCCTGAACAAAAAAAGGAGATATCGAACGCGATCTTCCTTGAAATCCGGTAATTCACTCATTTTCAGTCGACTGAACAGACGAATGGTAATTCCGCAAAAAATAATTTTTGGTGACGCACATTAGTGTTTTGCGATTTTTCAAAGAGAATCACCCAGATGAGGAAAGAGATGGAAGAAGGAAAAGCAGAAAACGAGTCTCGAGTTGCTGGTATGCGAGAAGAGAACGAGCGAAAGATTTCAGAGATGCGAGAAGAGAATGAGAGAAAGATTTCGGAGATGCGAAAGGAGATGGAAGAAAGCCGATCAGAATCAGAGAATCGAATTGAAGAAATGAAGAAGGAGAAAGAAGAACAAAAAGCAGAATACGAAGAGAAGATGAATCGGGAGAGAGAAGAGAACGAAGAGAGGCTGAATGCGATGAAGAAAGAGAAAGAAGAATCGGAGAGAGAGAAAGAGAACAAGATGATTGAGATGAAGAATGAGAATGCAGAAAGATTGGAATTGATGCGAAATGAGAACGAGAAGAAAGTGAATGAGATGAAGAGTGAGAATGAGGAGCGGATTGCGTCGATGAGACAAGAAATGCTTGAATCGCAGAAAGAGAACGAAGAACGCATTTGGGTGATTCTCAGTGAAACAAGGCAAGCGTCGCCAAATTACACAGACGCAGAAACTCTCCAAAATAATCAACTATTTTCGTCTATCATCTCGAAATAAGGATGAGCAACGGACGGACAAAACCTCCTTCTCATCGGACATCGGACAGAGACCCTGTCCAAGTCGAAACAGAAGTGATTCCTCTGGCATAAATCAATGTTCAATCCTCCAAATTCTTTCATTAAATCACCCAAAATGTTGAATTTATTCATATTTCGTCTTTCAAAAAAATGAAAAACGTGTATTAGAGAATTCGGACAAAAATCCCATAAATTGGTGAAATGTCCAAGCATGTCCAATCTTGGACATCCGCTCATTTGTTGAAAAAATGAATTGTTTAAATTTCTTCACAATCCAATAGTGATCAGTTGAAAACGGACAAAAGTGTCCAGTCCTGGACATGTCCGGATCGTCCTCCCCATCTTAATATGTCTTCGTCTTCCATTTTCTCTCAGAACCTCTTAAATCGCAATTTGAATTCACTTGTCGATTCAAGCATTCTATTGTCCTGCTTCACATCATTCTTGTCTCAAGTGAATCCAAATTCATGGAAATCAGTACAGCTTTCAAAAGCCGTTTCTCCTCACAATGTATGACATCATAATGGAATGATGTTTGAAAAAATCACATCATCAGTGTGTATCTCCATTGTTTTTTACACTTTATCGATCTCATTCTCTTCATTAGTGTGGCGTGGATATCCCAATCAAACCGCAACCTGTTAAGGACTGAAAGAGATGAGATAAGACAACTCATACCATCAGTATTCATCTCCATTGTTATTCCGGCTCTTTCCGTACCATTGGACGTCAGTTAGAACGTGTCCAACAGGAGTTAATGGCCTGGTGTCCCGCCTCTTCTGTATTATGTGATCACAACCAATTCAGAGGCACAATCGTTGATGATTCAGTACGCTTCGATCATTGTGGGTATTGCGTCCATCATCATACCAATGACTGTTCTCCTTACTCAATACATTCAGACCGTCTCTTCACTCAAGAAGGAGCGAAGAGAAATCTCCTTCCAGATCTCCATTGGGCGGAAAGATGATGTGTTGCGTCTGAAGCAAAGGCTGGACAATACAGATGGAGGAATTGATGGCGACACAGTCGTGTCGACACACTTTGGGATTCCGACAGCTCAATCGCACATGAACACAATGAACGAATGACAAGGCTGGATTCAACGAAAACGAGATGGAGTTGGGATCGACTCAAGGAGAGGAGAATGAGGAGGAGAAGCTGAAGATGGAGCTGATTTCACAAGGAATGAATCCTCAGAAGATTACGATGATGCAGATGCAGGGGATGTCGCTCCAACAAATTGCCGAAATGACGGGGAAGAACAAGAATGATGAAGATGATGATGAGAAGGAAGAGACGAAGTCATAAAAGTGAAGATAGAAGCAGAAGAAAAGAAGAAGGCGGAGGCAGAGGAGAAGGAAAACAAAAAGAAGAAAGGTCGAAGTGACTTGACCCCACAGTAACAGGAACTGCTCCACCAAATTCATACGATGTCGAGCTTCAACACAACATCGTTCTCCATCCGCGTTGTGATTACATTGATTCTCCTAGTCGTTGGTTTGTGTCTCAAGACATTCATCACTCATTGTCTACACACTTCTAGCTGACTTCCTAATTTTCCATAGCATATAGGATAAAATTGCATCCGCCATCCTCACATCCATTCATCACCCTCATTCGTCAGATCCACTCATCACCCTCACTCGTCACATCCACTCCTCACTCTCACTCGTCACATCCACTCATCACCCTCACTCGTCACATCCACTCCTCACTCTCACTCGTCACATCCACTCCTCACTCTCACTCGTCACATCCACTCATCACCCTCACTTGTCACATCCACTCATCACCCTCACTTGTCACCTACTCTCCTCCACCAACGACTCTTTCGATTGAGCTTTTCCAGGCGGAAACATCAGCCCTTTCTGCCCTATATTTATCCTCCATTGCCAATGAGTTCGATCGATCAAGATTAACTGTTAGAGAATGAAAGTATCTCTCACATTTCACCTGCAATCAAGGTAACAGATCCATTTGATCTTGTTACATGATGTATCAATCCACTTCACAGTCTTTTCAATAACTTCGTTCGATCCCACCCTTTTTCAAAACTTACGAGCTGTGACCTCCTAATTAGGCGCTGTCCGAGGACGGACAGCGCCTCACCTTGTCCGGACAACTGCTCCTCCTTATCTCGAAATACATCATTTGTGAACTTTTTTCATTTTCAAAAAAACAAAGAATTTCTCTCGATCAACACAGAAATTTCACGTTTTTTCCATTTTTCTCTTTAATGGATGATTTATCTCTGTTCTATCACACAGATACATCTTTTTTTGTTGATTTACATCCTTTCTCTCTCTTTAAACGTCTTCTGTGAGAAAAAGTGTGTAAAAATGTGCTGATCTTCAAAAGGCTATTTCGAGTGCGATCATGCTTGAGGGTATGCCACAAAACCCATCAAATCCACAAAACTCAAATGTCCTGAAAAAAGTTAAAGATTAGGTGAAGAGTTATCCGCCCTCGGATTCATAGCTTGCGCGTTTACCTGTGGAAGGAGATGAAGGTGAATCTTTATGAGTTGATCAACTGGTAAAACCGTTTAATGGGCAACTTTTGAGACACATCATTAAGGGAGAAAAATCCACATCAATTATCACGAAATTATTGAGAAAACATCAATGGATACAAAAAATTCTGAAGAATTGTTGCAAATATTACCGAACCGTCCTCATCACTCAAATAGGTTGTCTGTCTCTCATCCAATGTCACATAAAGAGCATGACGATTCACGACCCTTGTCCCAATCGAGTGATGCTGATTATTCTTTGACCAGCATTGAAGACTGGAGCACAAAAGCAGTTTGAACCATTCATTGTCTGACTCGTCCAGGGAACCTGTTCGTATCATTCTTAACCGCTGGTTTTGGGAAAAATGTCTGAGAAAAAGATATGAATGAGAAAACGAATATTCACACCATCTTTGAGCATGATCGAGACATCCTCTTGATTCATTCAGGATCAGGGCGATTCAAGAAGACGATTCACGACTTGATCCATCCTCGAATGATTCTACGAAAAAAGTGATACGTGAAAAATACAATCATTCAGACCTTATAGTCATTTGATTCGTCGGCTTGTCGAATCGCTGAGTTAAGTTCCGTCGAGTGATGATGCTGAAATAGAGATAGAAGAATAATTAAATAAACGAAGAAGGACAACCATACGCAGGTGAGGGAAGGCTGTTTCATTCGAGTTGTGCGCTTTTATTCGTGCTCGATCAAATCAAATAATGCTCAACTGCCTGTTTCCCTTAATTGAGACAGTCTTAACGAAGCTCGTCAATTTCATGAGTGCATGACTTTGGAGAGAAAGGCTGCGGACAAAGAAGTTGAATGATTCCACAGTTTTGATGGTTTTCTCCATTCTCATGAATCAACACTGACGAACGAGAGAAGGAGAGTGTCTGGATTGCCGAACACGTTGCTCACAATCTGTCCCTTCCCAATCATCCTCACTACTCCCCGTTTCCTGTGTCCCTCAATCGTCAGAAAGTCCCCATCCATCCTCATCTGCGTCTTCACATCTCCTTCTCCGTTGATCTCCACTGTCCGAACTGTTGTCAGTCCAACCGAAGTGTCCACAGACAAGCATGTAAGCTCACTACTTCCACAGAGTGGATGGTCCTCGTTCTTCCCTTCAATGCACAGATCACACTGCGGCTCGAGTGGAGTCGTTGCAGTGATCTTCTCCATCACTTTCATTGTGTCGACTGACGCTTCCTTCATCCGACGCAGTCCCAGCTTGAGCGAGTTGCAGAACAAGAAGTGCCCACACTTCTCAAATCCCTTTCCATCGTCGTCGATCTCAACTGGTCCTTCCAGAGCCGCCAGAGAAGGAAGCAGAGAGATGCTGAGGCCTGATGTTGTATCCTCTCCCCAAAGCGACGATCCCTTCTCGCGAGAGAAGCTGTTCTCCCATTTCGTTGCTATCATAACATTGTCCAGATTGTTCCAAATAATCAACGCATCGATCTTCACTTCAGTGTTGAAGTTGGATGAATGAAAGTTGACCTGAACTGTGGTTGTGTTCACGAATTCGATGATTAGCACGTTCACCTAACCTGAATATGAACAGTATGTGAATGACTTGTCGAGATGGAACGATGCTGAGTCAGTGAGGACTGCCGATATCACACCTGCATTCTCGTTCGACGATGCGACACACGTGAAGAATGACTTGCTCACGCTGAGACTCGAACACGAGAAAATCTAGATCAGAGTAGATGCGATGGGTGTGGAGCCTTTTTGGGTGAATGAACAGTTCGACATTTCAAGTGAGCCTGATTGGCATTGCAGAAGAGATGAATGCTGGAATATGGAAGGGATTTGGAGGAACAGCTGCTCAATCGATACATTCGCTCTGATCGTGAAGAGGCTGTTGGGAATTTCCGATGTCGATGTTTCTTTGATGACAAGATGTTCCTCATTTTCAGCGAGTTTCGTGTCTTCGGTGAATGTCAGTTCGGCTGAATGGTCGATTGATGTTCTGAATGTCGCTGGTTGATCTGGTTGGTCTCCGATTCTCAAGTGAAGAGCAGCGAGTGAAGCCACTGATTACTCCGAGATGCCACAAACCGACACGTCACCCGAATCGTTCGAGATGAACAGTTCTTCACAGAGCAACGAGAAATTGTGGACGAGCAGAAGATGAACTGGATGATCTCTTTCTTTCTCAGCAAAGTTTGCCAACGAATCTGAAGTCTTCGTCGAAACAAACTGAAGACAGGACCTGATCACTGACGCTGACAGAAAAAGGTGCGAGATGAAGATCAGATTGGTAGTTGCATTCTCAGACGCGCACGAAGTGAATGGGGTGTTGAGGAGTAACAGACTGGGTGGGTTGGACGATGGTGAAAAGGACAGATGGAGATTGAGATAAGGAGAACGATGTGAAGGAGTAGGACGTGATTGTGAATGAGTCAACGGTTGCTTCGAAGGAGAACGATGAGAGAACGAATTTTCCATTTTCGATTTCGAACTCTCCTCCCGCCAACACCGAGATTGGTTGTTTCCCAGTCTCTCCCACAATCGAGAGTGTGAGTGAGTTCGGCGTGATCGTTTCGTCCATCTTCATCTCGTCTTGAATGTTGATCTGTTTTGAGGCGACTTCAGTTGTGATTCTTCCAATCCCCTCTCCGATCGTCGAACAAGCAACGACGATTCAACTGAAGACGACGAATCTAACCCCCAAAACTTGTTCTCATCTGTCTCGGAGTTGATGAATGGAAAGCGGGACGGAAGACTCTGTGTGGCGATGGAGGAGCCAGAGATGAAGACGAGTGTCCCAGTTGGTGCATCATTGGACGACGATTCGGTGAACGAGATTCCGCTGAAATCAAAATTCCAACTGCCCTGCTGACTGGAACTTGAAAGGGTCGGCGAGATGAGAGGAGCGGAGGACGATATGCAGCACGTGATTGTTGTTGTGACGGACGAGCCAAGTGAAGAGGAGAGTTGGTGCCGAATGAGCAAGACATGGGTTGGAGTGAGTCGGTTGATACAGAAGCAAACGGAGAAGTTCGTTCGCCTGCTACAAACACAAACGCGATGGTGTCCAGGATGAGATTTCGTCGCTTTGAGCGAGGCAAAGTCGATTTCCAGTGTCCGACATGAAAGCTGTGGGAGTTCACAATTCGGATGGTCTTCTACATTCGCATCCACATTCAACGTCGCCTCTTCTGTGAAGAGGCGGCTTGGAAGAGACTCCATTGTTGTTTCGAGGAGGACGAACGGTGCAAACTGGGCGGTCGACGAGATGTCGACTGATACGACGAAGATAAGCGAACCTATCGCGTTTGAAGAGACTGACGAGAAGAGCGAGGCGGTGTCGGATGAAAAGGTCGAGAAGAGTCTGAGAACGACGGCTGAGCCTATTGAATGATGAGAGAACTTCACGTTCTGGAAGACCGATCCTGTCAGACTGAGTGAGGCACCATCCGCTACATCAGCCAGCGAGAGACATGTCTCGCTGAGACTGGTCATGGTCGGCGTCCCGTTGTCGCAAGCGGTCAGCGAGAGAGTGGAGCAGCGGAGTCCATCAGTCTCACATTCTGGATGCTTGCTCTCTTCATCAGCAGTGGGATGCCCAGCCACGACTGTTCATGTGGGAGGGAGGAGATGGAACAGCAGCGATGATTCGGAGAATGTGTGGCCAGAGGAGAGAGAGCTGTCGCATCCAACGATGTCCAAAAGATGCTGAGCTGGAAAGAACGACGACCATCCCGAAGGAATCACGACTGTGCCGAGAGAGGACGATGTCACATGAACACATCGAACTTTCCCAAGAACTGTCTGTGTGAGGCCCTCGGACTTCACAGAAACGAACGAGATGAGCTGTTCCGTTGTGATGGCGAGCAGAGCGTGTCCAGACACAGAAAAGAATGTGATCGATGACGACTTGATGGAGACGACATGCACAGTCGACGAGAACGACACGAGAGGCACTTCAAAGTTCGCTGGTCTTCTCACCTCGTCTGTCGTGTTGAAGTGGCAGTTCTGAAGGGTGACTGGGTGATTTGGAGTGTTGATGAGAGGATGGCGTGATTCTTCGGAGTCTGAGTAGATCACACCAACAATGTCCAACTTCAGCGAATGCGCATCGTCCCATCCCTCAATCACCACTCGATGCATGTTGCTCAGCGATCCTCCCCCAAAATGCACTTGTGATTTGGTCTCCATCCGATTAAACTGGTTTGACACAACGGATGGGTTTGGTCCTTCCAGGGCCATATTTCCCTGATATTTTGTCTTATCTGATCCGTACGAGCTGTGTCTGATCAATTTAATAATGCTTGATGTTCCGTTCTCACAAAGTCTTCCACAAAGACATTGTGTGTTGTTTGATGATACAGTATCTCCAATTGTAGAGTGATAAGAGAAGATTACTGAGTTTCACGACGTTTTGTAGACGAAAGACTGGATTGGAGCTGGACAGAACGATGGAAGACGCTCCATCAGGTTTCGTCGAGTACGACGTAAATATTGTCATTGTCGCTGTAATGTGGGCACCCTCAAGTTCAGTAAATCTCGATAGACTTTGTATGTTGTATTTGTGGATCGTGTCGAAGATGGTTAAACTTGATCGATTTGCGGAGAACGATGAAGTGGGTGTGGTGAGGAGAGAAAGCGGGATGGAGAGCGATAGTGACCTGAGAATGCCCTTGTATATGCTCAGTTGAGGAACTATCGATATTTGCAGAGCTAAACATGATTCGTGATTTGACCAACCCGGATTCTCAATCTACAAAAACTTTTGTGAGAGACAAAGTCAAGTTCTGAGTTTGTGATCTTTCTTTGATTCGAGAAAATGGATGAATTGATTACTCACGTCGAAATCCTTGACAAAGGCGATGTTTGATAAGTGATCAGCATTTAGGAGCGAATTTATCGACACATAGTGTGAAAACGGCAAGTTGAGAAGTACATTCGAACGATGATTTGAACCATATCCTTCGCATTGGCAAATCATCAACGTGTAAAAAGTTCGGTTCAGGATCGGCCCCATTTTCGTTTGGAGTCGGTCACATCTCAATCTTGAGGTGATTCAGTTCAGAATGATTGTCCTGCTCGCATTCCAACGTGAAATATCGTTCCAATTACTCCACCGACTGTCTTGACAAAAAATTGATCTGACCCATTTGATCAAAGAATGAAAAAAGAATGGGCTTCAACTCCTCAGGAACTGAAACGCGCACCCAAGTTCGGGTCCTCACCTACTTCTATTATGATTCTCTTTCACTTTTTTCAGGACATTTGAGTTTTGTGGATTGGACGGGTTTTGTGGAATACCCTGAAATCCAAAAAATCACATGTCCTCTGTCTGCAGAGCAGATGTGTAAGAAATAGGGAAAAAATGAATTTTCCAAACGCACCATAGTGTTTTGCCTTAATTGACTGAGAATCACCCATTTGAGCGAATATTTTTGAAAAGACACACCACACTATAGTTGGTGACAAAACACTTTTTTTCGTCTAATTGCCGTTTAGATGTTCGCTAAACTTGTGAGGGGTGAAATCTTTCGTTTTTGTTTTGATCACCACAGATTTCACTGATTTTTGACATAGCCATTTTATAGTGGCGTCACCAATACGTTCCATGTCAACAATTCGTGCTTTTTTCTGGAATGATCACTTTTGGTCAAACTAAGAAAAAAATAAAATTTTAGAATTTTCTTCCCACTGGATCCCAAAAAATCCTCACAATAGCTCTTTTCAACCACTTTTTTCATGTGTTCTCGTCATAACTTCACAACCTGTGAACCGATTTTGATGAAATTTTCCACTGAAACGTTTGTTTGGTGAAATGAACATTTTGAAAAAAAATTGGAAAACAAATCATGGGTATCTGGGACGATATGAAAAAAGGCTGTTTTTCGCCCAGAAAAATATCATGGGAAAAAATTTTTTATTTTTTTGAGTGTCTTTTATCGATATGTTTACGAAAATAATGCTTTTTCTTCGGTCTCAAACGGATGTCTGGATATGGAAAAATGATCGTCGAAAGTTTGGAAAATGTGTGGCGTTTCGCTGTATAACGTGTTTTGAGGTTTTCTCAGGATCCAGTGGGAAGAAAATTCTAAAATTTTATTTTTTTCTTAGTTTGACCAAAAGTGATAATTCCAGAAAAAAGCACGAATTGTTGACATCGAACGTATTGGTGACACCACTATTATTACCCTATTTTGTTTTAAAACCTCTCAAAAAGCTTCTCAATGATGAAATCAATCTAAAAAAACTGATTCTGTGAGAGAGAATCAATAAAAAGGAATCAATCGAGATGAAAGACGAAAAAAGTTTTCTCTGGTTCGATCCTGAAAAAACCTTCGATGATCCGTCCTTGTTCAAAAAAAGGTGTCAAAACAATTAGTAAAAAGCTGAAATGTGAAAAAAATAAAAGACCACCAGTGTGTCATTTCAAAAATATTCGCTCATTTCGAAGATGAAAGAAGAAAACGAAGAGCGTCGACTTGAACACGAAAGTCGAATTTCGGAGATCAAGAAAGAGAATGAAGAGAAATTGGTTCGATTGAAAGAAGAGAACGAGGCTCAATTGTCAGAAATGAGAAAAGAGAATGAGGAGCGATTGGAGACGATGCGAAAGGAGATGGAAGGAAGCAAAGCGGAATCGAAAGCTCGAATGGAAGAAATGGAAGAGAATCACAAATTGAAGATTTCTGAACTCACAACCGAGTCTGAACAACGGCTCTCTGATCTCCGCAATGAAAATGCTGAAAAGACTAATCGAATTCGTTTGGAAATGTTGGAACTGAAAAAGGAGAATGAAGAGAGACTCATTGAAATGAAGCAAGAAAATCAGAAACAGATCAAGGAAATTCAGAAAGAGTCAGAAGAGAAGATTGAATCAATGAAGAAGGAGATGAAAGAGAAAGAGAAAGAAACTGAAGACTTACTCGAAAGGAAAAAGATTGAATCTGAGGCCAAGATTTTGGAGATGCGAAGAGAGATGGAAGAAACAAGGAAAGAGAACGAAGACAGGATCCTGAAGTTGAAATCAGAACACGCAGAGAAGATCGCTGATTTGAAGAAAGAAGCCGAAGAGATTCGAAAGGAGAATGAGCATCGAATTGATCAATTGAAATCTGAAAAAGAGGAAATGAAGAAACAACATCAGGAGATGCTTCAATCACAGCGAGACGAGAACGAGAAGAAGCTGATTGAGATGAGAGAAGAGAACGACACCAGATTATCTTCAATTCGAGAAGAAATGGAAGTATTGAAACGCGAAAACGCAACCAGACTTCAAACTCTTCGTGATGAAATGGAAGAACGACGAAATGAACACGAGAGACAACTTTCCGAAACGAAGAAAGAAGCTGAAGAACACCAACTTCGTCTGAAAGCCGACAATGAAGAACGACTGAATGAAATGCGAAGACAAATGGAAGAATCTCGAAACGAGAATGAGGAGAAAGTTGAGAAGATGAAACAAGAGACCGACACACGAATTGTGGAGATGAAGAAAGAGCTCGAAGAAGCTCGTCAAGAAAACAATGAGAAGGTCCTAACGATGCGCGAAGAGATGAACAAGTCTCGACAAGAAAATGAAGAACATGTGGCGAACATGAAGAAGGAGAACGAACGCGTGATGTCTGAAGTTCAACAGGAGTCTGAAGCCAAAGTTCAATTTGTCAAACAAGAAATGGAAGAATTGCAAACAGAAACCAAACGAACCCTCAAACATCAGAAAGTTCAGTTCGAGAAGGAGAAAGTGAAGCTTCAGCTCGAGTCCAAACAAGCGCACAAACGACAAATGGGACTCCAACGTGTCTGCCTCCGACTTGGGAAGAGAATCAACTCTGACAGGGAAGCCTACGAACAAGAAACGAGAAAGACGAAAAGAGAATATGAAAACGACCTGCACCAGACTAAACAGCAACTTGAGGCTGAGAAAGCCAAGCTCTTGGAAGATTTCAACACACGCTATTCTGATCTCCGACAAGACAACGAACAGATCCAAGCCGCCCTCAAATCTGACCACATGGCTGAGATAGCACGACTTCGAAACAGCAACGACGAATACATTCAATCTCTCAACGAGACACACCTCTCGACAATCCAGAATCAACAGACCACTTTCAAAGAAATCCTTCACAACCTCGCAAAGGAGAACCTGGAGCAAGCTCAGACTCTCACCACCCTCCACGCTGAGATCTTCACTCTCCATCGAACATCAAGAGCGTTGCAAAACGCACTCGATCAGAAGAACATCGAAATGTTGGAGAGATTAGCACGAGGAGAAGCAAACCTACTCGAAGCCAACAATCGGAATGAGGTATTAAAAGAACAAATCGTGTCTCTTAGGTTGGTGGAAAATCGGGTGGAGGAGGAGATGACACAAAATATCGGGGTGGGAATAAAAACTTGCCCTCAGACTTGTGGCAAGTGTTGACTTGGTGGGCCACATGTGATCGAGGTGTGTCTTGTCGTTTGTTTCAACTATCCCGTCCTCTCATCACTATAGGTCCACTATAGTGATGAGAACGCCTGATTGCCGAAATATTGATCATAGTGTCGTGATCGTCGCAACGAATTCCACACTCGGTTGATCCTGACTGTTGAGGGCGATTGGTGAACACTATCACTTCACCTTTTCGATTTCTCGGTTCATTTTACCCTTTTATCTGTCATTTCATCATAATTGTTCACTAAATTTTGTTTGATCATGGTTTGTGGTGAAGCGTCACAATGAAACAGCCCAACCAACAAAACACCCAAATTCAGATCACGCTCGACGCTTGCGTGGTGCAATCGGTAGATCGCCCGCTTTGAAAGCTTGAGGACGCGGGTTCAAGACCTACCAGCGTCCTCTTTTTTTTTTCTCAACTTAGAATTTTTTGGCCCACCAACTCGACATTTGCCAGACTTGTGACGTATCGAAAAGAGAACAGTCGAATCTGGTTTAAGTACTGTTGTTTACACTTGAAGGACCAACTTTTACAGTCTAAGGATTGTCATTCCCTGCCATAGTCAGTCTGATCTCAAATTCATCCAATGTTCAGCGCACTTTTGAACCGTCATTGAGTTTACAATTAATCACTTCACAAAATTTCGAATCTTACTCTCTCCTTGAATCGAATGAAGGAATATTTGAGAAAAATCACGTCCAAGGTGACTCAATTTCGAAGTGTGACATCAACGACCGAATCAAGAGAAGGAAAGAAGAAAAAACTCAAATCGAACATGTATCAATGACAAAAATACATGATAGAACGACTTTTTGTTGAGAATTTGAGCATTTCAGCAACTGATAGAGAACAACTTCTGTCACTCCGGCTTCCGGTTCTTGGGTCTTGCCAAATTGAGGTAAGGTTAGATCGTCGGTGTTTTGCGAATTTAGGTTAATGTTGAAGGGAAACAAGTTTCGAAAATGAGATAGGAGAAACAAGGGACAGTATTTGATTACGATGTTAAGTTGTCCTGTCCTCCTCGCTTTTTGTCCTCCCTCCCCTTTTTCGTGTCCTATTCTGAAATAGAAGGATAATTGCGATTTTTTGGGAGTTTTCGGTGATAATAATGAATTTTAAGGCTGTTTTTGGCTCCTCATGGTGATAGAAGTGACAGTGAACGAGTTGGAGGTCAAAACATATGTTATGGTTTGATCAGAATCTGAAAAATCTCAAATTGTCTTCTTTGATCAAATTTCATATAGGAAATGGAAGCAAACATCTTTTCCAATCCCTCATCTCACATATTTCCTCGGTTCTCGACTGCCTCGTAACAAAAAATGCTGTGATAAAAGATGAAATCAGCTGTGTCTTCTGACACTTTGTTTGGAAGTGTCGAGTATGTTAAACGTGAAATATGTTCTTGTTTTTGCATCCGACAGCGAGAGAAGGTCGATAGGAGAGAGCGTGGGTGGCTGAGTGGACAAACACAATCGAGAAGGAGCGAGCGCTCGAAATTCTGTCGTTGTTGTAGCCAGATGGCCAGCGGTTCGGTTGTCGGGAATGGGGAGGATGTAGTTGAAGTCGTGGGCGAATCACTCCCTCCAAACATTGAAGATGTGCAGATTCAGAACGGCTCGCTTCGGAGTTGGCACTTCGATGAATGAATCGTGGGCCGAGTTTTGGCCAAATGGTATCGAATGAATGCGAAGCTGTTCAAAAGAGAAGATGGCAGAGATCTCGACGAAGGGCCAGATGTTCTTATCCTCCAAATCGTTCGTTTTGAGCAGATGCCTGACCGTATTCCGCCACTCCTGCTCAGAGCGGTCCAATCCCATCAGCCTCGTCCGAAGCTGTTGGATAGTAGCGTCCATCTGGAGGTTGGAGACGTTCCAAGTGGAGAAAGAGGAGCACAGAGTAGATTAAGTTCGGCGGGAGGACCTCGTTCACAGCTGCGCTTTCGAATCTCGTTTTCGCAGCATCTTTGGCATCCCGATCGTGCTCCTCGCTGAAAACGGCGTTGGCGGCGGAGGGATGTCTGGTCAGATATGGGTTTCAGCATTTCCTGGATGCTCTGGAGGCAGTTGAGGCGTTTCAGAGAAATGACGTTCGGGGGAGCTGGAGTTGGTGATTCCGTAGATCAAAAACAGGTTGGGCATGTCTCGTGACGGAGTGTGTTGGAATCCTGTGAAGACTGACAGTCTGTCGAAGATGAGAGGAACTCTGACTCGCGCTGTGAACGGGATGTGAGTGTTGGGCGACAAGCCTTCGGTGAAGTGGGAGTTGGAGAGGGGGAGGATGCAGTACGTGATATAGAAGAATACGTTCGCGCAGAGAATCTTCAAGAACACTCGATTCACCAGCTCGTGGGGTCCGCTGAAGACGAGGAAATCTGGTCTGTCCTCCTCGTTCAGATGGTGCTTCGTGGTGTGGATCTGATCCAGCCGTCCATTGAAGTTGCAATTCCTTCCCGACAGACACGTGTCGCCATTCCAATTTGCACTTCCGAAACTGTCTCGATCCCTCTGCGACGAAGAGAGCGGCACGAGAGAGGAATCTGTGAAGACGTTGTGATTGAAGCGGAAGAGGACGTTCATCACATCTGCCGTCTTTCCCATAATCAGCCTCTTCTCCAAAAGCGGGTCGAGCAGAGTCTTCACGAAAAAAGTGTTTTGTTTTGAGATGAATCAGTGGAGGAGACACATCGTGACTGCCACAGACATCGCACTTGTGGCGATTTCCTTCTTCAGAACGGTCATTGTGAGGTTGCCGTTTTCGAGGAGGATGGGTGGTTGTGGGCAGAAACAGGATTGTTGAGGGACTTGCGTTTGTCGTGTGTGAAGATTGTGAGAAGACGATGAGCAGCTCAGACACCGTAAAGATTGTCTCTGAGAGATGGAGGAGTTGCTTGAGGAAATCAGACGAATGAGCCAGTACTCCACACGATGCAAGCATCGTCGAAAACTTGCCAGCTTGGCCAGTGACAACGTAACCGAGGGGAGGCGGGCTGGATCCCTTCGAGTGCGGGTAGATTCTCACTTCGACTCCACTCTGCACCATGATCATCTCACTGAGAGTGTCTGCTTTGTCAGCCTTCGATCCTACTTCGTGTGGAGTCGTTGGGGATCTGTTTTCTTGTGCAGACTGGTTGAAGATGCTGAGTGAGTGGTTGATGGTCTTCTTCACAATCGTAGCAGCTGGTTCAGATTCTCGGGTGTGGTGGTGATTGTCTGGTTGGCATGGCAGAACTACTGGAGACCGATCAGGGGAGCGTTGGTGGGATGGACGAGCACCTCTTCGCGCTGCTTGATCTGCTCGGAGATGTGAAGGATGACACGTCGCACGTCGCCAAGGCACTGCTCTGCTTCCACAGATTGACAAAGAGCGTGGTGAGGTCAGAGGAGGATGGTGATTGGCAGGCGAGGACGTCGCCGTTGGTGGAGTCGTTGCGGTGGGAAGAGGATCATGTCTGTCATCGTCAGGATGGTAGTATTCCGTTCAATCATCTTTCTTCCTCCCTCTATTGTCTCCAACACCTTCGACTTCGCAAAGTGGACGAACGAGTTGATCGCAAGTGTCATCCACTTAATGAGCAGGTTTTTGAATTTCAGTATTGACTATTACATCCATCTCCACTTTGCCGCGTACTTCAAATACAGTTGAGTTGAATATTGCAATCGAAAGAGTGGTGCGAATGTCTGTGAACGATCTGTGTTTAATCAGTTGGCCAGAGGTTTCGAGATCATTGCTTGCTACCCCACTGATTGTTTTGGGGTCTTCATAGCTGTGATTTGGGAAAGTGTGTTTTATTGAACTTCCGGGGAGATTAGTGGTAGCTTGGACAGGATCGCCAGTGTCTCGTCAGGTACCGTGCTTTTGAGGATGGAAATGGATGCATTCTGTTTGACATCACATTTTGAATGGGGAATTCAGGCGAGAGAGGAAGAATACTTCCATGGGAACTCTGAGGAAGGCAAACCACCAAACGGTCTACAAGACGGGTTTCAATCACGTCTTGTCATGTCGGAGAAGTTCCGGAGTAGGAAGAAGGAGGGCATAAAGAGGAGGAGAGACGGTGTGAGCGACTTCGTAGCATATCCTCACGACCTCCATTTCTGACTTGAGTGTGATCAAGATATCTACTCCGAACAAAGAGAGAGAAATAGAAAAATACGAGTGTTAAAACAATGGAGAGGTATACTGACATGATGAATGTTCAATATCTCATTTCTTTCGGTCTAGATCATATCTGGATTGGGACCAGACGCCAATTCCAGACTAATGAAGAGAAAAACACGAATCAAATGGAAAAAACGACGGAAGAGCAAACTAATATTGTGAGATTGGCATTTATCAAAGGAGGTTGTAGTCATGGACAGAGAATAGGAGAGTATATGAATAGTCGAGCAGATCTCCACAAATTTGGTTACGATGGAGACAAAAATGAATCAAAACCGGACAAAAGAAGTGTTGAATGGAGTACTGACATCAATTCGCGAGATGAGAGGATCTGAAAGAAGCGAGAGGACGAGAACAACTTGACATGGGTGAGAGGATCAGATCAATCGGACAGGACAGGACAGGACAGGACATCAGTTGGTTTCGATGGGTTGGCAACTGAAAATGAACACGAAGAAAGGGGAGATCATCATTCCACCAAGTATTTTATCCACAGTATGCTCTATTTCATTCACAGATTACTCATATACACCAAACTTCATCATAAAATCATAGCAACACGTGAAATGACACTTAGGAGAAGAGCCTTCTGACACTCCATTTTCAGTCAGTTTTCAGATTCCGGGAAAGGTGAATCACTTCACGTGTTGCTATGATTTTATGATGAAGTTTGGTGTATATGAGTAATCTGTGAATGAAATAGAGCATACTGTGGATAAAATACTTGGTGGAATGATGATCTCCCCTTTCTTCGTGTTCATTTTAAGTTGCCAACCCATCGAAACCAACTGATGTCCGATTTGTCCTGTTTTGAGATAACTGCAGAACAGTCATTCCGGCTTCCGGTATTTGGGTCTTGAATAAATTAAGAAAGGGGGGATCAACGAGAACGAGCTTTCAATTCCATTTCGATTTATCATTCTTCAATGAAACAGCCGGAAAGACCAGTTATTATTGAACAAGTGATGCTAAAATGACAATAAAGCATTCGTTTATGAGTTCAGATTGAGATCAATCCATAATTTCAACTTGAGTCCAGTTGAACAGACTCCACACCGTCTTCAGCAGGAAGACATTGAAATTGAGGAACAAACCACCATCTTGTGTGATCGTATCAATTAGGCATGGGCACCAGTCACCTGACTCAACTTTTAAGGACTGACTCGATTTGGCCCATGATTGAGTGAATAAATGTGTGGATTTGTGACAAGATCGGTTCAGTAGATGTTTGAGCACATAATGTACTCTTTTCATACTTTTTTGAAAGGAAATCCGACAAATCGTTGAGTGAGGAATTCGAAATGATCAAAATTATGCCTCATGGGCGAGTCACAACGATCGAGTCTCCAGACAACAACCCTGACATATTCATGGAAAATATGCAAATGAAAACAGGAGATCGAGTGAAATTTTGAGAGAAAACTTCCTTGACTGATGAATGAGAAAGGAAAGTGAATCTTGGTGGTTATTGTGAATGTGACGAAAATACAGAAATCTACAGTCTGTTCTCCGCCTTCCTTCGTTTGTCCTTCTCCTTCCATCGCTCTCTCTCCTCTCCTCTCCTTCTTCTCAGTGAATGTCTCATTCGACGTTTTTCTGAGTCCTACGCATCTCCACTTCGTCTCGAAGGACGACGAGGACGAAGAAGAGAATCGCCCGTCTCTGCTCTTTTCTCCTCGCTCTTCTTCGTCTCAATCATTCGGAGACACGCTCACCTCGTCCCATCGCTCCCCTCCTCTCTCCTCGTTCGGAAACTCACATTCGAGTCGGTCGCAGGAGTCGACTCGCTCACGACGATTCCGACGACGAACAGGATGACTGAAAGACAGTTCAAAGTACCGATGCCACGAAGAAGGAAGAGGCCAGACAAAGGCCGATGCTGGGCTGGCTGAAACACACGAAGACAGTGGATAGCAGTCTGATTGGGCCTGACTCGTTCCGAGCGGTGATGATGCAGTGGCTGAGGAACGCGAGGGACGAGAAAGAAGTAGCGGTTGTGTGGGAGTCGACGAGGGAGAGTGAGTGTTTGTGTTCACTCGTTCTTGTATTGTTCTTCTCTTCGATGATTCTGTTCTGTCTTGTGTCTCAGCCATGTACGCCGGTTCCGTTCCGAATTGTGGGGATGGTCGCTTCTTCCTCGCTCCGCCTTCCCATCCTCTCCTTCGCCACCCCCAACACTCCCCCCCGCCTCTCCTTTCGACCTTCCTCCCGACCAGCCGACACAGCCCTCCCTCACCCAGCACGCCACACAACAGTATCCTTCCCAATCCGAGTCGCAGCTGCTGTTTGTGTTCAACCTGTATCGAGCGAGGGAGTTCGCTCGCGACGAAGACAGAATGGGGAGTTCTCAGCCACTCGACACTCCACCCGAAGGAGAGCGAGGAGACACGCCGAGCGAGAGGAAAGGGAATGCGAAGGTGACAGCGGACGAAGCGTTCGTGCTTCTGCAGAATCTGATCGGAATAGGGCATGATGTTTGCTTGTCTGCTTCTCATCTTTTCTCAGCAACTTCAACTGGACAGACTGATCTCTCGTTGGCCCAGCGTCTGAATTAATACACACTCCAGATTGGAGTGTTCATCGGTGACCGAGTGTTGTTGAATGAGAGCCGTCCACGTTATTTCCAGGTTCTTCGGTGTTAGTTGAGAGCATATCGCATTTGATAGTCTGTTATTCGCATAGGACATCGTGGGAAAGCAACGACCTCACCTAAAATCGGAGCATTCGTGATTGTAGCGAAGATATCGTTGAACACGTTCACCATCGTCGAAGAGGTGAGAATTGTGGAGTGTGCCTTGAGCGATGTGATCGAAGAGGGTTGGAGAACAGGTGGGCTTGGCGAATAAGGCAGAGGGACTGCGTGGTCGATATTAGCGAAGATGGAAAGTGAGATTTCCACAGAGGACGAACATGGACCAAATATTGGAGACAGACCAACAAACACGTTCTGTGGGACACACTTGGCCATGGTCAGGTGGGTGTCTGCGTGGACAAGTCCATCACTTCCAGGATCGGGGCGAGCGTTGATGACGATGTCGATTAGTGTCATCCTGCCCCTATCAGCGACGAATTGGGTGAATTCCCTTCCAAAGTCCAGGATAGAACTCTGAATCTTGATGCGTGATGATTCTAGAAGCGTAGCAATCGAGAAATCTGCATTGGCGAGGATCTCAACGTTGCTGAGTGATAGTAACGAAGTAACGACTTCAAGCAATGTTTCCGCCTCTTCAATCTGGCCTGAAATTTGAGTATCAGAGATTCCTTGGAGAGAGAGATCTTTATTTCTGAAGAGACGATTGTTTGAGGGATGAAGGTCCGAAGGAAGCTTGTGAATGGGTGAAACCGAAGGAAGCTTAAGAATGAGGGATAAAACGAGAATTGCTTGCAACGGGACGAATATTACAACGTCAATCACCACAGCATCACTTTTGGACGATCGTGGGTTGTTGCGTCGAAAGGATCGTATTGAAGATGGCGAGAGTAACAGAAACGACAGCCAAAGGATCAGGCTCATCGAATGGTCATCTCATTCGAGTCCTCATTTCGGTCAATTCACATCACATTCGGAGCCAAAACTGGGCAGGAATGTTGTCGGCCAATCTGCGACAGAAGTGGGACGAACACGGATTTAACAGGTTCAACGTGGAGCTGATGGTTTTGAAGCAAACAAACAAGATGCAATTCGGGCTGTTCTTGCTCATCCACAGGAGGAGATGCGCGTCAACTCGAAGACGAGATTCCCATCAACAACGCGGTGTGGATCACGGTGATCCATGAATCGGCTGAAAAGAAGGAAACACACAATCATGTGCGACGGAACAAATAAATGAGAAAATAATAACAAGGAAGAAGAAAAGAACTTCGAAGTTAATAATTTGCTCCAGCGACGAACACACCTGTCTGCACATGAAATGAAGAGTGATGGTTTGCACAATAAGAATACACTTTCGATGGAACAAATGGGGATGAACCGTCTACAAGTAATCATGACATTTTTCCCACCTGATCGTTCAGTGTTGATGAGGGACACGTTGTGAGGGAAGAGGATGTTATTTTCAGAGTGGGGGTAATGTTTGGGAAAAGAGTGAGCTGTATTCTTCCATCGCCGGCACAGTTTCTCTTCCTCATCATACAATGATAGAAATGGTGAGTGCCTGGCGAAGCTTGTGAGACTACGTGAAGAGAGAAAGATGAGAGACGAAGAAGTCGAGAAAAGGATGAACAAAAGCTGCAATTAAGTGGTACATTAGGGAGAAACCGCGAAGATCAAACTGAATGGGTCATTGAAGAAAAGAAAGATGCAAAAGATGGGGCATCGAAGGGGAACCACAAAAGCAAAAAGTTTTTCACAGTATACCATTTCTTGTTGAGAAATGAGGAACGATGTTGACATGAGTCAAGATTTTGTCGAGATCTTTGGTTGAGTTCAATCACTGTCAATATTGAGTGAGATACGTTGACTGAGCAGAGAATATTGTCAATATTCTCATAAAAATACTTTGTTGAGCAACCTTGAGATTGTTGAGGACACAATACTGTCAATAGTTACGAGTGAGACGGTGCTCTGTTGGGCTGGTCAAGAAGAGAGACTGGAGATGTTCTGAGAATCAAACATGACTAATGCAGATCAAGAGAGCATACAGAAGTATCAAATGATAGTGTTACCCTTATTTTCTATACGGATCATCAGTTTGGGTGTGCGATTCCTGATGGTCAAAATCGGTGTCCCTTTGTCAAATAGCGAAAAACGTAAAAATAATGAATTCCAAACCTGATCAATGCACGCGCTGAGTATCAGTTGAAAAGGAGATCTGACAGTCCAGTCAGTCTGGTGACTATTTGCATGATTGCATGGGCGGATCAGTGACTCAAAGTGACTCTCCAGAAAAGTATGGGGTGAAGTGATGACTTGCGGCTAAATTCGTTTGATTCATCTGAAAATGAGTCTATTTCTAAAAAATAGTGTGAAATGTGAAAGATAAACCATAAAAGCGATTGAAAGAGAAGGGAGATTGTGAACGTATTTTGAGAAAGAAAACCAAGAAAACAAGGTGATGATCAATCAAGAAGTGATGTTAAATTGAAAAGGGAGCGTTTTGGGTCTGGATTCCTCTTGAATTTGTCTTATGGGGTGAGTCACTGACTCGATTCATTTCGGTGACTGGACTCGGTCTCTTTTGACTGACTGTTGCCCATGCCTAGTATCAATGTCACTCACTGCTCTATTTTTTTATTTTTCTTAAATTCGCGGATAAGTTGAGATCAACCCTTTCCTTGAAAAAAATGAGAACCAAATACCGGAAGCCGGAATGACTGAAGTTGGATGAACTAATTGAGAGAAAGCTCCAGTCTGACTATAAGGTGCTTGTCCGATTTTGTCCTACTCTGTCCTCTCTTGGGCCGATCGTCCTGTAAACTCCTAATTAGGAGTTTGAAGGACAGAACCCCTCCAGCTCGTGATTCGCCACCAAATCGGCTTTCACACACTTTGACGCTCTTATCAACAATTTTAGATGGGGATGAACAAATCTTGAATGATAAAGTTCACTATAGTGTCTGAAAAAGGCAATGCAAAATTGAAGTTTTAGAATCTTCTTTTCGAGACATTCTCTGGCATAAGGGTATGCCAAAAAACCCCTCAAATCCAAAGAAATCAAATGTCCAGGAAAAATCGAAAGACATAGTGACGAGGTATTATTCCTCCAATTCTTAGCTTGCGCTTTCACCTGTGGAAGGAGATGAAGGTTAATCTTTATGTGTTGATCAACTGAAAAAACTGTTTTAAGGGCTACTTTTGAAACTCATCATTTAGTCATACAATTCTACATCAATCACCCCCTTTTTTCAGAAAAGGCCTTAGAAAATGATGTGAAATGAAAAAATATCGATATGGAACAGATCTCCACTGGTCGTCCAAAAGTCTCCTCCGTCCACAGTATTCTGGATCTGGCTTTAACACCGGTCGTAATCCTTGTGAACGTGAGTCTTCCTGTTTCAAATCGAGAACACTCAGCATCCCAGTCATGTGAACGACTCGTTTGATCACAAGAGAGTTTTCACTCTCATTCATTGCGAATTGCGGCTTGGTTCATTCGTCAACGCATTCTTTTAATAATGAATCTGAATACATGATCGGAATGAAAAGATGATAACTCAAACCATCAGAGATAACGATCACGATACTCCCTAGTGAAAAGCAGGATCTGGGCGATCCAACGTACAGATAATGAACAGTCTGAGATATATTTGATGGAGAACAAATCAAAATTGTGAATAATAAGATAAATCAGACTGAGCTCATTGTCAACGGATCTGATGTTGCTCACTGTCCTGCTTGGTTCCTTTGTGAGATGTAGCTGAAAAGAAGAAAGTTGATATCATGAAAAGATGACGAAGAACAAACATAGCAGTGAATGGCGACAATATCTGGCGATCTGTGCGAGTGAAATTGTTCCTGATCTGAGCAAGAATAGCTCAAAAGTCTGTCACCCTTTATTCTCTTTATCTCATTCGATCTTCACAGGAGCGAGAGGCGGTATCATCGACACCAAAACAATTGCATCTTGCTGCACTTTCTTCGATTCAGCTTCGTTTTTTCCTTCTTTGCATGAATCATCCTTCCCTTCACTTCCACGATCAAGCATCTGTCATCATTCTACTGCTAATCCGGTGAATTGACATTGTTCCTCGCAGAGTGAGAACGAGTGATTGATGTGACAGCGAACTATCATCGACACCCGAACTGACAGTGACGATGGTATAGACAAGCGATTGTGTTGAGGTGTGGAGTCGGAGGGGTGAGAGTGAGTGGACGGGAATGGGGTTGTCTCATCCCTCTTCTGTCTTCTCCTAGCGTGATCAGCATTCAGTTCCGGTCGGCTCCAATCGAACTGTCAGGGGACAGAATGAACTAACAATCGTCAACAGTGTGATCAGGATGCATTGATGTTTGTGAAGGACGAGCAAAGCCGTCTTGCTGCGGAGATACGAGAAGGAAGGGCGACGAAGCGGTGAGTGGAATAATCCTCCACTGTGTCTTGTTCTGTTTCATCTTTCCACTCTTCTGTTCTTCCACTCGGTCAGTTGATTCTTTACGTCAATTTCTTCTTTCAACGCTCCTCGTCCACACACACTTTCTCAATCTCTTCTCCTTTCTTCTTTCACGGTTCGTGCTGAGTTTTCTGATTCAGGGCTTGTTCTGCTCCACTTCATTGTGACTGTTCTCTTGTTCCTCTCCTCCAGCCAACACGACTGTAGCATACTTCGTAAACGGATTCGGCGACGAAGACAGCGAAATAAAGGAGTTCTGGTTGGCTGGCTTTGGACCATCAAACTTGACAACACTTCTGTGTTTTAAGGTCCTGAGAATCGGAATTTTCGCACTCAAGGTGGGCATCTTGCACTTTACAGAGTCAACGGATGGAGGGAGTGTTGCTGTTCCGGATGGGGAGCGACGATTCGGGATCTTCAGAGTCTTCGTTGCTGTCGATGTTTCAGTCGGCAGCGTCGGATGGAGAGGACGACGATGACGGTGCAGAGAGAGTGTCCGAGACTGCGGTGTTGATTGAGACTGTGGTGGAATGGAGAGGGATCGACGACTGGTTGTGTGTTTGTGTCGGCCAAGTCCAAATGATGTGACGCCAGCTGCTCTTCTTCCTCATTCTTCTCTTGATAATCGTCTGTACTCTCTGATTCTTCATTCGAAGTGTGTTCCTCTTCGTCGATATGAGTGGCAGCCGTCGTCTGCTTCTTCGGTTGACAACGGATTCTGATGTTCCAGTTTATGCTCCTTCAAAAGATTGTCCATATCGTGGTCTGTGTCACATTGCATGCTCATTTCACCTTCGTCTTTCATCACTTCTCCCATGCTGCTGTCAGCCATCTCAGCATCGACTTCACTTCCCGTCACATCCTCATCCACAGTGGTCTCCTTCAGCACTCAATCCTAACTTCCCCTTCTCTCCTGTCGCATGCCTTTCCTCCATCTTCCACACGGACTGAATTACTACCGCGGCGTTCCTCTTCGAAAGAGCGTAAATTAGGAGGAAGTATCAGAAGAGCGTATTCACGTCTGTCTCGGTGGAGAGCGACCATTCTTGTTGAGTGTATTCTGAGCTGGTGTGTAATGATCTTCATCATGGCAAGGTTGTTGTTTGGGGAGTGCCTCAGACGTTTGTTTGTTGTTCCGATGAGTCCAAAGTTGTTCTCTAGATTTGTCTCGGCATCTTCTGCGTCGTCCTCGCCTAAATTGAGATCGGTTCGTCTCCGAACTCGTTGTCGTCAGCATCGAGGTTGGAAGAAGAGGAGCCCAACACACTTTCGAAGTATCAGTCGTCTTTGTTGGCTTGGTTGTGTGACGATTTCAGAGATGGCTGATGGTTCGGCTCAGCTGGCGATTGTTTCTGCACGATTGGGATGAACGAACTCACATTCACTTCCGTGTCGTGGCGGGAACTGGTTTGAGTGAGGACGCGCCTCGTTCTTGTTCATCGGAACAGAGGGCAGTACATTGCGAGCTGTTTGGCGTATGCGACTGGATCCATCGCTCCACGGAAGTCTTTCGATTTTGGTTTGACATCGCTCATTTTTCTTCACCATATCGCTGTCTTCATTGAATACAAGCTCGTCGCTCTCGACAGACGAGTCCGTCGAACCCACGCTGAGTGAGTCCTCTTCCCCGTCTCACATCGTTTTGGGCAAAGTTCGAAGCTTGTGTCGGATGTAGGTGGATGTGAAGACGACGTCGGGCATCCTCTCCAGGATGCGATGGTGGAGAGGGGAGAGATATCCTGTGTTGCAGTGTTCAGCGTTGGATTGCTCGCGAGCCTTGCCTGTGATCGCAATCCGTTGGAGTCTGCTCAGTGATTGTGCGTTGAGTGGGCCAGACGTGAGCAACCTGGAGTAATCGGAAAGGAGTGAGAATGTGTTCTGATTCACTGCTTTGATCACGCGAAAGGTGAGTGGTGTATGGAGTTGAGAACTTGGACATCAGAAACAGGATGGTCGTGACAAACGTGGCAGTTTCTGGATTGGCTGACGACTCCCTTTGGAATGAGAGTGCAGGGCGATGCGGGAAGAGGAAGGACCTCGTCGAGCTCGTCCCGAAACAGCTTCGTGTTCCTTCCTTGCTCACTCACCACTTGATCAGCTGAGAGCGATACATCCGAATCCGTCGTCGGCGTGCTCTGTCCCGCTCTTTCTCTGTCAGATCCAGTTCTCTCGACGTACAAATCCCCTTGTACATCAGACTGAAATCGAAGATCATGTTCTTCGTGTTGTACTTTGGAGAAAGGGCGAGAGAAGACGGAGGAGCACAAACGGCTCGTTCTCCTTCAGCAGCACTTGCTCTGATCCGGCCAGCATCGCATCCAACAACAGCTTCAACCCAAAATTCGTGCTGACCTGCTGCCGTCCACCTCCAGCCATGCCAAACGTGCGGAGGACGCCTTCTTCGACAGCCTGTGGATTTGCGGCAGTTCGGGGATGTACGAGATGGTGGACATCATCACCGATCGGATGTCTTTCAGTGTGGTCGATGACTTGGTGAGGAGAGCGGAGAAAGGAACGGAGATCAGAATCTCGTGAATGACCGCTGCGGTGAGAAGGGAGGGATTGCCAAGCGCGCAGTGGAGGAGAAGATTCCGGGCGAAGTCCAAATCGTGGTTGTGCACAACAGCGATGTGGATCAGAGCGACCATGTCTTGTGGTCGGATCGGGTTGAGCAGCGTCACCAACTTCTGCCAGTCGATACAGGAAGATGATCTCGCCTGTCGCCGAGTTCATCACAAAAGTGACGTCGTACTGTGCGTGTCTGATCGAGTCCACAGAATAATTCAGCGGAGAGTTGCGTCTGTACAGATACTCCTGCGGTGTGAACGTCAGAAACACGGAGTGGTTCTTTGTACTCCTTCGAATCACTGTTTCTGGGCGGGATGATTCGTCCAGGATGTCTTGAAGGAGAGGGCAGTGATGGTCTCCTGGTGGAAAGTGAACGGGGTCTGCTATGATTTGAGGGAGGGCGGTGGAGGGAGAGGGTGTTCCGCTCCATCTCAGGAAACATGAGAGCGATGGCCTCGATCGACTGTGTGTGGATATGAAGTGTTGGGTTAGGCGGAGCAGGATTCTTAAAGGAGCGAGTGAAGATTTTGGAGTGGATGAGGCCGATGGAGGAGAGGAAGGGGGCGAAGAGGCTGGGGTGGTAGGCTGCTGAGGAGCACAATCCAGCAATGTAACACACTCGTTTGACGTGTGAAAAGCAGAAGATCAGACTGTGTTGTAACGACGACGGAATCGTTGCGGAGCAGACTCACAACCTTCTCTGTGTTCCTCCCCTGTTCACTCGCCACTTGATCAGTTGTCGACAAGCTCTATCTTGCTTTTTATCAGTCTGATCGACCTCCTCTCGACAACTCAGTTTCCTTAGTAAATCAGACTGAAATCGAAGATCATGGTTTTAGAGTTGAACTTTTGGAGGAAAGGCGAAAGAAGAAGTGATTGTGTGACTACATGCGGCTCGTTCTCCTTCAGCAGCACTGACTCCGATTCAACCAACATCTTTTCCAACAACAGCATCAGTCCTCTTCGATCCTTCCTCACTTCCATCTAAAATCTGAGCATCATTTCCTACATCGTCCGCATCTCATTCTTTTCATCTTCACGACTTCCAGCAACGTTCACCATCCCTCTCATTGTCCTAGCATTCTCCATCTCTTCTCTTCTGCTTTTCATCTTTCTCTATCTGACAGTTTGTTGTCTCTTGAGATGAAATCCAATCACATCACAGTCCTGGATATGTGCTCTCAAAGTGTTCGTAGGAATTCGTTAAAAGTTCATGGCTTGATGAATTGTTGGGAAATTGAATAAAAGAGCTGAGTTTCAGCTTTCTGAGAGTGATCAACCCAATTATTTCAAGATCAGTGCAACGAGTGGATGATGTCAATCGCGGAATTCTATGTTCTGTCGTCATCAACGATGAAATAATTCGAGAAAATTCTCGAGTTCAGGATTCAACACTGAATTTACACTGATTATGGGTTCAAAACAAAGAATGGCTCCAACTCCTCGAGAACTGAACGCGCACCCAAGTTCAGGTCCCCACCTACTCTATTGTGATTCTCTTCACTTTTTCAGGACATTTGATTTCTTTGGATTTGAGGGTTTTTGT